>JAPXFQ010000083.1:0-291166 GCA_028564705.1 Apricaphanius iberus | reverse complement strand
TTCCCTATCAAGTCGACAACGCCTGAAAGTCTGCTGTTTTATTTTGAAGAAAATGTATCTGATGTAATATTGATAGGTCTCTTAGATGACTGAATCTATATAAGTCTGTGTCAGCTTTAGGAAGGCAGGTAAGTATAAATATTTCATCTGTAACACTGTTCCTCCTTGTTTGATCAAACAAGTCTGTAATTAAACCTCCTAAAACTGATGAAGGGATCTCTCTCATCCTTTGCTTAAGAAAACCCATTACAACTTGGTGCCCCACGTTGGGCGCCAAGTTGTAATGGATTTGTAATGGACTTGTTGTACTGGACTTGAAATGTTCTTTAGGTGATAGAAGGCTGACCTCATTAATGACTTCATGTAACTCTGGAGGTTCAGTTCTGAGTCCAATATTACACCTAGACTACGGGCTCGATCAGTAGTTTCTAGTTGTATTAAGTGAAAATGTCTGCTGACTCTTGATCATTCCCCTTAAGGTCCACAAATAACTACTTCAGTTTCGTTTCGTTTCTGTTCAGCTTGAGAAAGTTATGGGACAACCAGCTATTGATTTGCTAGATGATGTACTTAGTGCTCGGATTGGTACAAAGCCACCTGGTGACATTGTAATATAAAGCTCAGTATCATCTGCTTAGTTACGGTAGTTAATCTTATTGGTTGTTATAATCTGGACTAATGGGAGCATGTAGATATAAAATAGAAGAGGTCCCAGGAATGAGCCTGGGGGTACCCCACATCTAATTTCCGTTCGATTTGATGAAAACTTTCCTACTGACACAAAGAAATCGCTGTTCATCAGGCAGCACTCAAACAAGCCAAGCCCTGTACCAGGGAGTCGGACCCCGCTCTCCAGTCGTTCACGTAGTATTACGCGATCAACAGTTTCAAACGCTGCACTGAGATCCGACACAACTAGCACTGCGGTTCTAACACGGATTGTCTACCGGTGACATACAGTCAAGCAGATAAATGAAGATGAAGAGAAAAAATATATATCAGCAAACCAAGATGTCTTGCTGAGCAGGACCAGCCGATTCCTAAAAAGACCTGCAAAGCATACCTCTGCAAGTATATAAAAAAAAGATGAGCTCATGATTTGGCACAACTTCTTGTGAATTTGCTTTCAGATATTTTCATCTCCTGTTTTGGTCTCAACTTTGGTATTTGCCAGAGTCGCTGTAAAGGAAGAAGTACATCATTTTAATATATGAGGTGTATGAAATGAAAATCCTGTGATGGACTGGCAACCTGTCCAGGGTGTACCCTGCCTTTCGCCCGTTGACAGCTGGAGATAGGCACCAGCCCCCCCGCGACCCCTGGAGGACTAAGCAGTTTAGAAAAATGGATGGATGGATGGATGAGACGAAAATCATTCAATTGTTCATAACCAATATGAATAAAAATTGTTATCAATACTCTGTTAGAATTGTGTTTGAGTCTTTAAGAAGTGTTTCCTATGCTACAAATGCAAAATTGCTCCTATAGCCATGTTTTTCTGGCTATAGGCTTATACATTAAATGTGCAATTGCGGTTACGGCCCAAAAGGGCTCGTCTGGGATTTGAACCGGGGACCTCTCACACCCAAAGCGAGAATCCTACCTCTAGGCCAACAAGCCTCTTGCTGCAGCCACCCAGTAGGCGGTCCTTGGCGACTGCATGGCTCGTTAAAAAGTCTGTCGGTGAGGCTGTGATAGGTATTTGCTGGTCGCATACTACTCCTTTTCACAACAGAAAAGGCTCGTTGGTCTAGGAGTATGATTCTCGCTTAGGGTGCGAGAGGTCCCGGGTTCAAATCCCGGACGAGCCCAGTTTGTGGCTGTGTGACTGCGCTTTGTCTAACATTTGGCATCAGAGAATTGGAAGCTGCTTTCATTTGCTAGGACTCCAGAAAAGACTTTCTGAACAGAATTAGGTCTTTAGGTTGAGCAGTTAGGATGCTGTTATGGTAATCAATCTGACGTAAGCATAGATAAACTTCATATGACATTAGTCTTTTGATCTGTTATGGGAAAATGAAATATTAAGAGTTATCTCCTCTGTGTATTTTTCAATGCTGATAGTTACTGTGTGCTCTTTATGATATGGTAACCGATCCGATTATATGACACTTTGATTCTAGGTCAGGTCAAATGTACTGATTTAAGTTCCTACATCCTGGGCTGGCATATTAACCTCCTCTGAGGTCTGAGGACACCCTGAGATCATCTACATTATGCCTTCCCTATCAAGTCGACAACGCCTGAAAGTCTGCTGTTTTATTTTGAAGAAAATGTATCTGATGTAATATTGATAGGTCTCTTAGATGACTGAATCTATATAAGTCTGTGTCAGCTTTAGGAAGGCAGGTAAGTATAAATATTTCATCTGTAACACTGTTCCTCCTTGTTTGATCAAACAAGTCTGTAATTAAACCTCCTAAAACTGATGAAGGGATCTCTCTCATCCTTTGCTTAAGAAAACCCATTACAACTTGGTGCCCCACGTTGGGCGCCAAGTTGTAATGGATTTGTAATGGACTTGTTGTACTGGACTTGAAATGTTCTTTAGGTGATAGAAGGCTGACCTCATTAATGACTTCATGTAACCCTGGAGGTTCAGTTCTGAGTCCAATATTACACCTAGACTATGGGCTCGATCAGTAGTTTCTAGTTGTATTAAGTGAAAATGTCTACTGACTCTTGATCATTCCCCTTAAGGTCCACAAATAAATACTTCAGTTTCGTGTCGTTTCTGTTCAGCTTGAGAAAGTTATGGGACAACCAGCTATTGATTTGCTAGATGATGTACTTAGTGCTCGGATTGGTACAAAGCCACCTGGTGACATTGTAATATAAAGCTCAGTATCATCTGCATGGTTACGGTAGTTAATCTCATTGGTTGTTATAATCTGGATTAATGGGAGCATGTAGATATAAAATAGAAGAGGCCCCAGGATGGAGCCTGGGGGTACCCCACATGTAATTTCCATTCGATTTGATAAAAAGTTTCCTACTGACACAAAGAAATCGCTGTTCATCAGGCAGCACTCAAACGAGCCAAGCACTGTACCAGAGAGTCGGACCCCGCTCTCCAGTCGTCCACGTAGTATTTCGCGATCAACAGTTTCAAACGCTGCACTGAGATCCGACACAACTAGCACTGCGGTTCTAACACGGAATGTCTACCGGTGACATAAAGTCAAGCAGATAAATGAAGATGAAGAGAAAAACAACATATCAGCAAACCAAGATGTCTTGCTGAGCAGGACCAGCCGATTCCTAAAAAGACCTGCAGCATACCTCTGCAAGTATATAAAAAAAAGGTGAGCTCATGATTTGGCACAACTTCTTGTGAATTTGCTTTCAGATATTTTCACCTCCTGTTTTGGTCTCAACTTTGGTATTTGCCAGAGTCGCTGTAAAGGAAGAAGTACATCATTTTAATATATAAGGTGTATGAAATGAAAATCCTGTGATGGACTGGCAACCTGTCCAGGGTGTACCCTGCCTTTCGCCCGTTGACAGCTGGAGATAGGCACCAGCCCCCCCGCGACCCCTGGAGGACTAAGCAGTTTAGAAAATGGATGGATGGATGGATGAGACGAAAATCATTCAATTGTTCATAACCAATATGAATAAAAATTGTTATCAATACTCTGTTAGAATTGTGTTTGAGTCTTTGAGAAGTGTTTCCTATGCTACAGATGCAAAATTACTCCTATAGCCATGTTTTTCTGGCTATAGGCTTATACATTAAATGTGCAATTGCGGTTACGGCCCAAAAGGGCTCGTCCGGGATTTGAACCCGGGACCTCTCACACCCGAAGCGAGAATCCTACCTCTAGACCAACGAGCCTCTTGCTGCAGCCACCCAGTAGGCGGTCCTCGCCGACTGCATGGCTCGTTAAAAAGTCTGTCGGTGAGGCTGTGATAGGTATTTGCTGGTCGCATACTACTCCTTTTCACGACACAAAAGGCTCGTTGGTCTAGGAGTATGATTCTCGCTTAGGGTGCGAGAGGTCCCGGGTTCAAATCCCGGACGAGCCCAGTTTGTGGCTGTGTGACTGTGCTTTGTCTAACATTTGGCATCGGAGAATTGGAAGCTGCTTTCATTTGCTAGGACTCCCGAAAAGACTTTCTCAACAGAATTAGGTCCTAAGGTTGAGCAGTTAGGATGCTGTTACGGTAATCAATCTGACGTAAGCACAGATGGCCTTTATATGACATTAGTCTTTTGATCTGTTATGGGAAAATGAAATATTAAGAGTTATCTCCTCTGTGTATTTTTCAATGCTGATAGTTACTGTGTGCTCTTTATGATATGGTAACCGATCCGATTATATGACACTTTGATTCTAGGTCAGGTCAAATGTACTGATTTAAGTTCCTACATCCTGGGCTGGCATATTAACCTCCTCTGAGGTCTGAGGACACCCTGAGATCATCTACATTATGCCTTACCTATCAAGTCGACAATGCCTGAAAGTTTGCTGCTATATTTTGAAGAAAATAAAACAGCAACAATGGTTTGATGTCTGGCTGGATGCATTTTATGCAGCTAAACTAAACTTGACGGAGTTTATACCGAAGTAAAGACCAGGTTAGACAAGCCCGCTTGCTGCTGTGCTTACAGCTTCATGGGACCTCTTTCTGAGACTGCTGCAGCAGCCGGCTAGGGATCAATCGGAGGCTCAGCTCTACACAGACGGAATCTCTGCTTTGTAAGTCTTGTTGTCTAACATCTGCTAATTACCAGCTTTGTTGAAAGATTGCCATCAAAAATTAGAATCAACACAATATGCGGGTTGTCAAAGAAACCATAAAGCTGGCTCGCAGCACCAATGCTAAGCGTTAGCATCGGCTAGCATTGCTTTGATTTGCTCTCCACCTTTTTCTCTGTGTTAACTGGAGCACACAGAAGGCTCATAAATATATGGTTGTGCTCCATCATCTGTGTAGTTGGAAATGTATGAAATTGCATCTCTGTCAGAGTCTGCATTAAAAGCCATCGTTTTCTATTGATTGAGCTGACATGACTCCCCTCTCCCACATCACTTCCGGTCAGGCAGTTTCACTAAAACAGGGAAAATAATGTATATATTAGTTTATTTTTATTTAGAAAATGTTCCTAATATATATATTTAAATTAGGGTTTAAGGAGGTCTCTAAACCTGCACTTTAAACTCGGAGTTCCAGCAGTAGTGTTAAGCCAAAAGCTCCAGTGATCTGCTATGTGAAATACGAAGGACTTGATTTATTTATTTCTTTTTTGCCTTGGAGCTGGTGTGGTGTTCATATTTTTTTCAGGACCCCCAGCTCTCTGATACGCCGGAATGAATCCCGGGGCGACTAATTACCTTAACTCTGGAAGAACTGCAGAGATTCACACTTCTGGTGGGAATTTAAGAAACGTACTGGTCTTGTGTAGTTTTTTTTTTCCACCCCCCACAAAAAAAGAAAAAAAACTTAGAATGGGAAAGCTTTCCAGTTGGGAGGTGATTAGGTTGGGTTTTTTACAGGACACCTTCCTTTGAGAACTGGAGTTGAACACCCATGATTTAGATCAATGGATATTTATGTCTTACATTGATCCAGTCTGTCAAATCTGGGTTTGAGGTGTTTTGCAAGAAAACTTGGCAAAAATGTCTCAAAAAATGATGCTTCCAAAACACTTCATGCTTTAACTGCTGCTTGTTTTACAATGTGTTACCTCAGGGGAGCTCAGTACCAATTAACTCTTTTTTAAAGTAACTAACATTATTCCTTACACTTTATAAATATGTTCCACTTTACATTGATCAGTCGCATAAAATCCTAATTAAAAACCATTGAACTTTCTGGTTGTAACATGACCTATGCCAATATTAAGCCTGGAATCTGCAAAAAGGTTTGGTTAAGATGGAGGTTTTACATCTTAACACAGTGATTGTGCAGTCTAGAGCTGTTTCACTCAATCAATTATGATGCAAAAAACCAAGTCGAGCAAAAAAGACAAATTAATATAATTCAGAATCAACCCCTCCTGAAAATATACTTTTGAAGAAAGAGCCGAAGAGGAGTAGACTGGAAAGCCCAGAAAAACTGAGTAAAAGCAGCACTTCAAAAAAATAAATAATAATAATAGCAATGCAAAGTGTCGCTCAATGATTCTAAATGGAAATATGACTTGAAGATGAAAAAAATGAGTCCTTTAGATTCAAAGCAGACAATGTATGTCCTAATTAATAGTGATACTGTTCTGTGAGCTTCTCTGCCAGTGGACAATAGGCAATAAAAAGCCTACACTGTAAAGGTGCCAAAAAGAAGTATAACTGCATCCAAATGTGTAGAAATTAGCTGTCTTCCCTGGTTTATAACCATGGAAAAAGAGACTGTTGTTCCTTAGCCTGGGTTAAAAAAAAGATGCTGCCTGTTTTTTTTTCTTAGGAAACCTGTGGGCTCCATGTCCCGACAGGCTGGTGTTTGTACAGCAAACACATTATTTACAATTTTTAGGAAAAATGATCACAATCCAAAGCTAATGAACACATTGACTCTTGATAACACAACTGCAGGAACTGAGAAAGCAACGTGTATAAAACATGACCCCCCCCCCCCCCCCCCCCCCACCTCAATACACATTTCAACTGGCATTTTTTGTACTTTTTATATGCATATTAGAAACTATTTAACCACTTGCTATTTACTGCACTTTAAATAGAAAACGGAAATAGGACTACGTTGGAAAATATATACAAACAAAATTAAAAACCATTCCATAACTTCATTATACAGTTAGTACATTTTTTGCGTTTTAGCGCAACAAAATGTCTAAAAGTATGACGGTTTGAAAATTTCTGTGAGCTGTTTTAATCCATACTCTATCATGTCATTTTCGCCATATTACTCTTCCTTCTCCCCTCATTTTGCTGAAATCATCTTCCTAAACCTAAGCCTCCCTCCTCATCCCTTGCTCTTCCTTCGGTAACAGAACATTAGTTTGTAGGACACGAGTCAGTAGAAATGAAAACATATGGTGTGTAATATTTACTTGTAATGAGCCTGAGCGCCACCATGCACAGAAACCAAATTACAAGCACCTTGTGGTGTGGCACTCCAATACATATTGTACTCTGTAAAAAGTGTGGGAGATGGGAGAGCCACCTGTTCTTGCCTGCTAAATCATTCACCAGATGTCTCGTCCTCTTTTGGGTTTATCTTCATTCACGCTCCTATTTCTCTTCTCGTTTCCCCTAATGGCCACAAGTGCAGCAACGACAGTAAACAATGAAATGATAGTAGGCAAGGCAGAGAAAAAAAAGAAGCCGTTTGGCTAATTTAATAGACACAAGCGTTCATCTTACCGCCCCTTTAATACAAGACTAGAGAAGGTTTTGAAGATTCTGCCAAGGCAGACTGATAGACAGTGGAATTATACTTTGCCCAACCGTCTACATTCATACAGTGATCACGTGAAAAATGAATGAAGACAAGTACCTTGTACTGGCAGAACTAGCAAAGGCCCACCTGTGTAAGGTCATGGTCTGTTTCAGCATAGAGGGAAGTTTCAGCTGCAGTACTTCGTCCTACAAAAGCATGAAGCTGATCATGACAAATTTAGTCGTTTGCCAAAAGCATACAGCATCTGACATTCCGTTGTTCACACAAATGGCAACTACAATAGTTTTAACTCTTTTAATACCTTTTAATGACTTTGTTCAAACCAATATCTCCAAGAGAGCATTGGTGAGGTCAGACACTGATGCCATTCAATAAAGCCTAGCTCACAGTCTCATTTAATATCTCCTTTAATACACTCACACCTCTTCCCATTTCAAGTCCACACTCAAAACCTCTGTTTATGATCCTACTTTTTATCAAAACTGTTAACTCTTTAGGTGCAGAAGTAGCAATATTACGACGAGCAACATTAATGAATTCAACGAGCCACAGATGCAGATATGACCACTAATTTAATCACTACTTTATACGAGGAGATGGCTAACATCTGTAACATCGATCCATTGTGGCCGAGCAAAGATCCTGTGAGACTTCCAGATCCAGACAGACAGGATGGTGATGGCGAACCAACCGGACATTGTGGCGGTTGATGAAGAGCAGAGGAAAGCCGTTGTGGTGGACGTGGCAATACCAAGTGATGGTGAACATCAAGAACATTAGAAACGTGAGAAATACCAAGTAGTCCATGGGCCACAACCCAAAATTTCCCATTCAAGGTGATTAAAGTTGCATATAATTTAAAAAGATATATGTCTGTTCCTGAGAGGCAGCTGTATATTAGTTATCAGCTCATTATGTTACCCTAACACTTAAAAAAACAAACTACATTTTTCATGCTAGTGCACATCCCAGTTTAGACTTATGTAAAAGAAGGGTTGCCGACCGTCCCTTAAAATGTGGAATCATCCCTTATCTGACAACTAAATGTGCCGTTCCGTTTTGAACTAATAGGAGACGCTACTTGTTCCGTATTTTCATAAATGTCCAATATGTCTGTCGGACATAGGCTATAATAGCCTAATTCCAACTACGTGGCTTTATAAAAATAAAATACAAATTACCCAACTACAGTCAGCAAAACTGTTCTGGTGGCGGATCTAAACAGACTGCAAATTGTTTGTGTTTGCGACTCGCGATTGATGCGCACTCAGGATTTATCAGGTAGACACACACAACACACACACAAACATACACTTACACAACACACTGGCGCTTCCATGCAACGCCTTTAAAATGTCCCAAAAGCGCTTACAGAGATACAGACGAGTGGAAAGAGGCCCATCCTTGGCTGGATACAGTCAGTACAGACAAGGCAAATTGTAAACTATGGCGGTGAGCGACTGAGAACACTCGCTGCTCAGCACGGCAGGAACACAAGAACGCAGAAAACACACATCCGTGAGGCTTATGTGGCATGTAGGCTAGAATATTCGTGTTAGATTACATTTTAAGAGCTTTTTTCCAAAACGCTATAAACCCATTTCAATAGTTTTCTGGATTGACGTGTTTTTACTGACAGTTACATAGTTGTGCATATCTACCAACTCACACAGCAGTTACTGAGGAAACTGCCTCCTATTGGTGGAATAAAGGAAGAGAGTATAACAACTATAATTCTCTTTTCAGTGACTTGGTATAGTCACAGTATTAATGGAACTCTAGATATTTATTTTATGTACAATTGGCTTAATAGATCTGTCATGTTAGAAGTCTGTATATAACTAATAACTCTGTATGCATTTATACAATAGGCATCTCCATAATGCCAAAATAGAACGATGCTCGTTTCATCTGTAAATATCAATGCAAAGTCATCACCGCCTGATGATGTCATTATATGCGAATACAGATGAGTAAATTTGCTCCCATCAGAATCGTTCGGTTTTACTGCAGATTTTTCTCATTTACGGTATGCCTTATAACCATATTAAAGCTACATCCTTTTAAATTACTCAAAATAATTGTTTTTATATTTTATTTAAAAAAATGTACGTGTTCATTTCATATATTCATCATTGTGGTATTTTTTTTTCTTAACTTGTGAAAGGGACTATCTGTGAGCGTTTCCTTGTGTTGTTTTGTAATTTAACGCGTCCTTGTGTGTCAAGAAAGGTGCTTATGAATAAAATGTTTTGGTAGTGGGAATTGTCCATGGAACTGTCGGACCCTGATTCAGCTACGGATGAGCAGCCAGCATCATAACTGAACTGAGAATTAGAGGACTCAGACAAACATTAAGGTGCTGGCAATCAGGCCTTCCAGTGTCAAAGTGACAAACGTTGAAGGGTCAACTTATCAGTGGAAAAATGCAGGAAGCTTGTCAGTATTAAAAACACATGGGGTTGCTGATAAATACTTTTTGAAGAAGGGCATAAATAATGCTGCATATGCTATTTTTGTCAAAAGATCAATAAATCGTTTTTTATTGTTTGTTTTTTTAATAAAAACACTAGTGTCTTGTTTTATTTCCTTTTAAGAGATGCTTGGATAATTTCTTAGTAGAAAAACATTTTGGCTGAATGTCAATAACTCAGCCTAGAATTATGTTTGGGCTTTAAACATCTTAGATTAAAGTTCATGGAATTTTGCATGCCAGAATTATAAAATTAGATATCAATCTATACTACAGCTGCTCATAGAAATCTCTGCTTTAAAGTAAAATCTTAAAAGCACCTAGGTAGGCAGAAAGGTGTACCTTCTCCCTCAGAAATTCCCTGTGCAGCAGAGTGCAACAACATGTAGAATGTTTGAGTGTCTGAAGCTTGTCAGAAAGCTTTCTGGCACACATCTCCGACAGTTCTCCTTCAAACATCTCAAGGCTTGGAATACTGAAGGTATCCGACGTCTAATCCTCACACACAGCACTGCTAGGATCTACTCCACTACTAAGGACATCCTGAACATCAGTGGGTTCAGAGAGTGAGCCATCTCCGTGGTGCCGAGGATATGCTTTCATCATCTTCACCCTCGGCTTCTCCTGTTCAGTGACAGCGGAACAGCGTGATCATGGACACGCTGCAAAGATAACGAGCTTCAATTCCCTTCTACACTACCAGTCGGGAAAGAACCAAAGATCAGACCTTTGGTGCCTACTGTTTGTTTCTGGTCCACTATCACTGTCATTTAGACTAATGCCTACTGATGTGAACAAGTATCTATTATCTAATTCTAGACTGGCACCTAGAGATCCTACTGCAGGTAGGACATTATCCTTTAAATATAATGTCACCTCAAAACCCTTAAATGATCCCTTAAAGTACCAGGAATATATTTTGATGACGATAAATGCCAGGGATAACTAAATCAATAATTAATTTTGCAAACAGTTAACAGGTGTGGAGAAGAACAGAGTTGGTGGCATCTTTAAAGGACAACTAAGCACCAAATCAACTTTTTGTAGCTTATAAACTGCAGAAATATGCTTCTTATAGTGCTCACTACATGTCCTGGTCCCTTTTTTGACAGTTCAGTGCAAATTAGATAAAATCTCACTTTTGAGCCTAAAACCGTCTGTCTGGCGCCATCTGTGCATTTTCGTTTGCACTACATTTGAATTTCATTCCTGTCCTCCCCATTTGCTCAGAAGTTTGTGTGACATCCGTCGCTCTGCCGCTTGGGGTATAAAAGCAGTCAAGGCTCGCATACGCCCCTGTAGCGAGTTGGAGTTGGAATAGTGAGTGTTTTACATCGATTTTCAGGTTAGCAAGTTATCATTAGCATAGTATTTAGTTAGTTCTTTAGCGTAGCATTTCTACTGTAGTTAATTTTCTTTTTACTACGGCTCTGTATAAGAGAGGGGAACTCGGCCACACCTCCATAGCGAGGCGCTATGAACTGCTTGCAGCACAAAACCTGAGTGCTCCGTTATGCAGATGGTTACCCCTACTTACTGACATTTTCTCATTACCTATGATAAACGTAATTATAAAGGATAACTAACATCAGTGAATTGAAAATAAAATCTGGGCTAAGAGTTTGTTTTTAATGGAATAATTGTGATGGTGTTTCTTTTTTTTGTTGTACATTCCTGAATGATTTTCTCGTCATGCTTGGATACTTTATACCGGGCATCTCTCTGCAACACATTTTCTGCAGCAGACAATAACGTACAGTGGCTGCAGGTGCGCCTGTCGAGGCAGAATCCCACGAAATTACTTGACCTAATCGATATTTAGCATTGGATTTGGTAACAACAATGTCCCACTCCGAGACGGCGCTCATTCTATGCTGCGATGCCGCTACAGGGTCGGCACCTGCTGCTGAGAACGAGACATCGGCCCGAAATGATATGACTCAGAGCCACTCAGTTACTCCACAGAACTGGAGAAAAACTCAACCTACAGATTATTTCCCTTTAAGGCAAAGGAGCCTGCGTTGCTGTGGCTCTCTCCGCCTTTCTGTCCGTCTGTGGCTCTGCGCTGCTGCCTGCCAGTCAGTCAAAGCCCAGTCCACGCCCAGCCAGTATCCCCCCGCGTTTTTCCTGGTCCGCCAGGCAACCCCTTCTTTTGAGCCGTTTTTCAAAAATAAATGTGGGCGGGGTTATACTCTGGTAGGGTGTTGAGTTACTCTTTAAAGACAGAGTTACTGGCAGTTACTGAAGCATCCAACAGTCGGTCAGAAATAGTGAATAAAGGTCACCCTAACCCTCAAGGTGCATAACCAGCATGATGCTGGAACTAATCATGTGATGTAACCTGTCCTGCACAGCACTCTAAAGAACACAATTTAAAGAAGACATATTATGACCATTCTGAGTTCCAGAAAACATGTTTCTGGAGTTGTTTGCTGTAATAAGCTTGTAGGAAACAATTGTTACCAACATGTATTTCCCTCTGTTCCGTCCCTTGCAGATTGTGCTGTTTTCTGCTGCTTATTTCATATTACATGAGCTGCTGTTAAAATGGTCATGGCCAATGCTTCTACAATCTTTGATCACACCCACCACTCACATAGTGACTGTTACCACTATGTGTGAAAGTTACGGACATGGCTGCTGTGGTATAACCATACACACAAAAATGGAATTAAACTATAAAAAAAGTAGTTCAACCATACACATAAAAGGGAATTAAACCATAAAAAAGTAGTTCAAACATACATGTTTGAACCAGAATCTGCTCCCGTAGGAGAGGAGTCTCCTGAGACCCCAATACTCAGAGAATTCACCAAGATACTTCTGAATGGTTATTGAAGAAATGACTTAAAGTTAAAAGAATATATTTAACTCCTTACCTGGCAGTCTGATCTCCTCCTGAGACACTGACTCCATCGCTCTAGTACCATGGAGACCCCGCTCTTTGAGCTCTTTGCGGCTGTATGTCCTCAGTCCTTCCCTGGGTTGGAGTAGCTCAGATCGGCCGCTCGTCTATCGTCTTCCACCCGGAGTTTGAGGAGCCCTTTGCAGCGGCAGGTCCTCCATATTTCCCCCCGTACCACCAGCTTCATACCATAAAAAATAAAGCCAATCTATGCCGCTCTTTTGCGGCAGATCTCTCGTCTTCTTCCTGGTTTTAAGCAGCTCAGTTCGGTGGCAGATCTCCCGTCTTCCCAGCCCTTACCACCAGCATCTTACCGTAAAAAATTAAATTCAACCAGCTCTTCTTTCCTCTTCGACTGGGACCTGATGAAGTGTTTTGAGCTCTTTTGACCAGCCAAAAACGGAGCATTTTGTGTGGAGCTTCAACATGGTGTTCCATAATCTGAATGGTAACTTTTGTTTACTGCTGTACCTGGTGGGTGGAGACAGCGCTCTGAGGAGGTGTGGATATTCCTATACTCCAGCTTGTGACGTAGAAAGCCGGACAGATTTTGAACAGCTAAACCAGTGACTGAATGCAAGATCAATTTATAAAACCCTATCTCACTCAAAACAGCATGGAGGTTTTTTTTTTTCCAGATTCATATGCATGTAAATGCACCAGAGACACACAATACCACCCCAAATCCTAGGAAAATGATTTTCTCATAAAATGTCTCCTTTGAATCCCAATAAGTTGCATAATGGGACCATCAGGAAATGCAAACCACAAAATCTCCTGAACCTGTCAAGTGTTAATACATCTATGTGACATTGTAAGGTTAGACCTACGTTCGCTTCATAGAAATCCGTTCAGACATTTTGGCAGTGTAAGGGTTACCTTCTTAAAGCACCCCCTTTGTGTTACATAAGCCAGAAAATGGACACATAAATGTTATTTTACTTTTGCTACAATTTGTATTAAAGCTGCTCATGAATCTCAAATTATTCCAAACATGAGCTCAAAAACCTTTTATCTTGCAAAAACCATTTTTGTAAATGATCTTTAATTCTTTTTTCTATTTTATTCTGCAAATCTGTCCACATTGTTTGGTCATCTGCTTGTTCAGTCTTACCATGCAAAGTTTTGCTTCAATAGGCTTTATTTCTTTGGAAGAACTTAACAAAATAGGCTTCACATACCATATAAAATTTCTACTGATTGGCATAACCCCACTTTTTTATTCAAATAAACAATGTTTTATTTTGAGTATAATGTTTCAGTAGACATGAAATTCACACCATTGTCTGACCCAAGGAAATCAAAACCAATGAAGGTATGTATAATGATGTAAGATGACTAAAATAATTGAAATGCACTGATGAAATATGTTTTTTTTATTAATACCTAATGGAAAAGCCTTTATTAAAGACAGGTTTAAAGCAGTCATAACATTTAATTATATTATAGAATAGGGTTTACAGCAGCATTCGTCTGCAGTGTCCATATATTGTATATCCTGCCGGTTTGACGTCAAGGTGGGAGAGAAACTGAGTTCTCGTGTGAGAGTGCCAAGGGTACACAAACGCTCCATTTTTAAAAATCAGCTTCCCAGCCAGTGTAAAATCCTTTAAGAAACCATCATATACAGGTTTTCACTTGAAAAAGTGAAAAAATTCCAGTTATGTTCCTTTAAGTGGCCTACTTTTATATGGAGAAAAACTAATACCATGATTTCTAACTGCTCATAAAAAAATGTTTCCAAGCCTATAAACTATGGTGTAGCTTTGGTGTCCAGATTTTCTGTTTTTTCCTCATTTCCGTTGTGTTCTCAAAACTTATTACCCGTTCCATCCATTTTATTACCAAACGTAGTGTGCCATGACATCTTGTAAATAAAAAAGTGATCAGGAAAAGTCCTTGAGCGGTCAAGCTGGATGTGAAAGCTATTATCAATTCTTCTTTAGAAATAATAGGAGCAAGAAAGAAACCCTGATCCCTCTATTCTTAGTAACAAGCATGGGAGTCTATTTAACCCACAGAGGTGATTGCACCTTTGCATAAAAGCCACATAAAACTGGGAGAGGAATGACAGATGTGTAATGTTTTTAAGATATGGTGGTTGTAAAACCCCTCTGCTGGTGCCACCCTGGGCAGCTGGCCAAATTGCCCATATCAAAAACCACCACTGTTGGCCACAGATGCCTTATTTGTCAAGCCTGGACTTTTACCTTATAGATTTTTGTGTGAATCGCAACTGCCAGCAGATGATATTTCAAAGTAAGGTAGTCCTGCCAGGAATATAAGCACTTCTCCTGTTAAGAGCAATTGTAATTAAAAAAGGTTTAAACAAAAACAAAAAACAACATTTAGTGGCTTTTAATATAAAAGTGAAAAGGAATGAATAAAAATGGGTTGGATTCTAGAATCAATCCAAAAAGCTGGAGTTGCATGACCATATAAGGACCACATAAGGCAAATAAACAATCAACATCCTCTTCAAATTATTATCCTATCAAACAAACGGATTTATTTAAGAAGAGATTAGGTAAAACAACAAGGACGTTTGTGTTGAATATAATGAGGTGTGCTGCTATCCAGACTTTTGCTATTTGTCTATCAGGAACCGCAACGAAATAAAAATCTCTGAATTGTATTTTTTCCTTCTGTGAAATAACGGTTCTCGCAATCAAACATCATTGACACCTAGCAGACAATAGAGGAGACATTGGTAGATTATGGTCCTGCTGACACAAAAAGACGAAGGAAATTATAGCAGTTAATAATCAATTTACTTTATGTAACCTTTTCAAAGAAAAATATGAATTATGCTTTGAAAAAAGGTTCCGGCAAACATTTAATATTTTTTAAACAAAACAAAACCCCAAAACAACTGTTTTAAGATTTTACCTTCTAAGTTTAGATTTTCACTTTGTAGTCGTGTTTGTTGCCACAAAAGCACTCCAGAAAAGAAATTGAGTGAGCTTCAACATTATATGTTTTTTTTTCTTCTTCAGCAGGGGAGTCTTGTGCAGTGAGTGTGCATATTCACCACCACATTCTATTACTGGTGCAAGTTGCTGGGCTTTCTTAATCTGTCTGTGATAGGTTGTTGCCTAGGAGAATTCTGGCTTTTATAGACTATGATAGATTATGATGAAAATATATTCTTTGCACTTTTAGATGATGTAACCCCCCAACAGTGCTCACTGCAACATTCATAGGCATATAAATAAAATCTGTGAGTGGTGATATGAGGGTGTCTTGCAACATTAATCTTCTAAAGCACTTGAGAGATAATTTTGCTTTAACACATAAAGAGTTGCTTCTTGTCTGAAATTTAGGTAATGAGATAACTTTTTTTCTTAATCTATTAGATAGTACTAAATCTGGGCTAGTTCCAACCCTGGTGCCAGACATATTTTGCTCGGGGGGGTCTGTGGCTTATTCTAGGGAGGCTAGTCTTTTTATTTAAATGGTTAGCGGATTTTGGTTACATCTCGTTTGTGGTACATTAAATATTTTTGGGTCAAATCTGCCTTTGTTTACAACATGCTTTGTAGGTATACATATTATACATAATTTGAGGAGATTTCTTGTGATTCCAATTCTGTATGCTAATCAAGGATACGATCGTAAGTGCAGACACAGAAAACACTTTGTTAAACCACTCAGAGAGCCAGATAATCAGCATATCACAGTTCAGAGTCACATATCATTGATAAAGCAGAGCAATCCTGAACAAAATGCATCTGCAAGTGTCCAGTTAATGTGCTAGTCCAATAGCTAATCTATAAATCTTACGTCCATAATCCAACAGAGTTTGCCACTCAAAACCTATATAATACGCTTCCTTCTTTGTATTTCTAACTACCATTAGCATGCTCACATTTGGCTTTGTTTGGCCTTATTCCCACTACTGTATAAACATACAGCACTGTGGAAAAAAAAGCAGGCAGGTGTGGTAAAAAAGTGCAGTAACCAAAGTATACTTTATATAAATAATGATTTAAAAAAAAAATAAAATTACCAAATGCAATGTGAGCAACTACCTTGTATCTTGTTGATGTGTTCAATGTCTGTGTGTGTGTGTTCGTGTGTGTGTGTGGATGCAGTACTGTGCAAAATAGTACTTTCAGAAATATAATAATTATTTTTTTATTATTTATTTTTATTGTTTATTGTATAGTGTCATGTCATGGCAATATTGAGTACAATAACAAGACACGAGGTAGTTATACTGCGTCAGCAAGGTCTCTGCCAGATAAAGATTTCAAAGTAGACTGGGGTTTCAAGAAGAGCCGTTCAAGAAGCACAAAGAAACTGGGAGTTGTGAGGATTATAGATCCAGTGGTCACCCAAGAAAACTTAGTGCAGCAGACGAAAGACACATCAAGACTACTAGCCTTGAAATCGGAAGATGTCTAGCAGTCTCATCAGCTCAGAACTGTCAGAAAGCAGTGGGACCCAGGTACACCCATCTACTGTCCAGGGAAGTTTGGCCAGAAGTGGTCTTCATGAATGAGTTTCAGCCTGAAAAACATACCTTGGATGTGAAAATAAGGCCAAGCGACTCATACATAAATGAAAACATAGGAACTTGGGCGCAGAAAAAATCTCAGCAGGTACTCTGGACTGATAGGTTCAATTCTTTAATATTTGACTATAGCAGAAGTTAGTTTGTCCGTCGTATATTTAGAGAGTGGTACAATGGGGAGCCAAAGTCACGCCCTTCTACTTCCGGTCCATGGGTCCCCTACAGCCAAAAAAATGAATGAGAGTCAATGCAGCGATAAATGTTATTTTCTGATTCTGTCTGAAATGCGACGTGGATCGAACATAAGATGTTTGTGATTTCTAAAAACACATTTTGATGCAGAGAAAACGCTGATTTTCGACCGGCATAAAAAGTTACTTTAGGTTTTGTATAAAAGTGTTTAGCTGACTACAACTGCAGAAGAAGTAGAGCGAGGGTCGTAACCTCCAGGACGAAGAAAGGAGCTTTAAACACAGAGAAAACCTCTATAAATCTGACCATGTGGAAAGTAGCAGCTATGTCGGGGGTAAAGCAGTCGGTGGAGTGAGAGCCAGCATGGAGGAGAAGCTCTACAAGCTCTAGGTGAGTGTTTTACATGATATAGCTAGTGTAGCTCACATTAGGTGCTTTACGTCTTATGTGCAACTTCTGATTTCTGATTTGTAGGCATTTTAATTGAGAATATTTACAATCGAATAAATTCCAAATCACTTGAGAAACACAGTCGAAATGTAAATCATTAGTTATCATTTGAACTGAGGTACAACACATATGTGATTCAGGACGTAAGACAAAGCAGACCACAAAATAACTTTTATCGCTCCATTGACTTCCATTCATTGTTTTTTCAGCCAGAGGACCCACGCGCCACCGGAAGGGGAGGAGACTTATGGGTCATTCACACTAACCCCGTGCGTCATCGTCATTTACGGCAAGATTACATGTAATGTCTATGGTAGAGTACGTCAGAGGTCCGTCAAAGTCTCAGAGGTGCGTTGTGTACGTTGGTTCTGTCAACTTCACTTGCGTTACATATGGCAACGCAGCAACGCAGAAGTTCAACTAGTTTAACTTTTGACGGACCCAACGCAGTACGGCAACCAATCAGAGCGTCTCACTGTAGTTATGTCATTATACACGTATCTTAAATGAAGCGCGGGTCCAGTGAAAACATTTTCAACAAACGCAGATTTAAAGAATCAGAAATAACACTTACCAAAGACAGATGGACAGGCGCTCCTAAGGAGGAACAGAGAACCTGTAGTTGGTATTCTGGTAGGAGATTTGAGCTCCGATTCGGCCCAGGAGGTCGTAAAGACTGACGGAAGTACCGCTAAAAGCGAACCTCATCCATAAGCAGCTCCTGGAGCAAATGGTTAAACTCCCCAAACTCAGAACGCATCTGAATAATGGGCGCTGAAGCACCCGATGTCAACCCTGTCTAGCTTTATCTAGCAAATAAAGCCAAGCCACTCTCTCGTTACGGTCCACCGTAGTTCAGAACGTACGGCAACAGAGGAAGCTAACGTTAAATGGACTGGGCTTGTAAAGTACTTTTCGAGTCCTACTAACCATTCAGAGTGTGTTATACTGGAGCCACATTCAGCCATTGGCACTCACACATTAGTACACCAGTAAAAAGCTCGGTAAACAACTTGGGGTAAGTGCCTTGCCCAGGGGCACATTGACATGACACAGGCACACAGTCACCCCTTGAATCATTTAAAGATTATCTTTAAATGAGTTACAGTTGTAGTCCGTGAAATATGCTGTAAATGTACAGAGTAGTAAAACCATATCAGCTCCATTTGCTTCATTAATTTGAAGTCTAGCTTTTAGTGCTTCACATTAGTTTTACTTCCCTTTTTACGCTGCATACTTTGCAAAGCATTTAGAAGCTTCTTGGTGTTTCCTATCTTATATATCTGAAGATGCACACAAAGGCACTCATACTGCACAAATCAGCCCACAAAGATAGTCTCTGAGCAGCTAAATCTCACAAATACTCCCAAACAGAGATAGGGATGGCACTTTGACTCTAAGAGGAAGAGAAACACACAAATCCCTCCCACTGTACCTGGGATTTGTGCCAGCACACACGCACGTCCTCTGCCTCCCCGAGGCTCAGGTTTGTGTGTGCTCACCTCCTCATGCCTTGAATTGCTGTCCTTTTCGTTTTCCGTGCTCCTTCCTGCTCCTGTCTTTTTCTCTTTCTCATCATTGTCTCTGCTGTTTCCTTTAGGTTTCCTTTACCTCCTAACGTCTCTCTACGTCGGCCTGATTATTGCCTGCAAACAGAAGTCACCATCTGCTTTGGGAGGCAGAGGATGACTAAAAACTTTTACTCTTAGTTGCTCTACTATTGAGGACACAGAACAGTAAGCATATTTTTTGCCTTTTTAAATAATCTTTCCATCTTCTAAGTTTAGATTTTAGATCTGTATTAAATACAGACATAATGCAATATGGAACACACCAAAAGCAACAAAGCCAGGCAAAACGAACGATGTATGTATGGATGGATGGATGGATGGATGGATAGATAGATTTTTGTTTTCTCAGATCATCTTTTTAGTAATGGCAACTGTTCTGTTCAGTTAGAAAGGATCCAAAAGCACAACAAAAGCTGTAATTGAACAGAGAAATCAATTAAAATAAAGAAGTCATGGAGTGTGAAAGCACAACATGAAACCTGTTGGTCAGAGTGACTGAAAGATACAGCATCAAACAGTGAAGATTCCATGGCCCTCATTTATCAAACATTCGTAGAAACTGTCCTATATTGCATCCAAGGAATGAAATTTGGAATGTTTGTACAAATGGCCAAAATCAGGATGTATGAAACGTGTGATGGCAAGTCATACGCATGTTCCTCCACAGTCATCTTTTGATTAATCCCACATGTTCGTACCTAAGTGCTCGTTCAGTTATTTGCATACAGAAACACCCTATATCAACCATATTTGGTCACATCACTTCCTTTAAAGCCCATGCAGGGAATCCCTGTGTTTTAGTGATTTCCCTCGATTCATTCAATGACTAGTTATCTCGCTCTTCTTTGTCATCATCATCCTCCTGCAACCATTATTTGCCCACCGGGTCATGCATCTTCTCTGTATCCATTTCCACCTCGAAGTTCTATAACTTGGCTTACTGTACATCTTCCTTGCCACAATCTCCACCGGCTCTCTGCCTCTTGTCTCCTCTTTATAACAGTAAGCCTTCATATGTTTCATCATCAAAAAGAAACATTTCCTGTTTGTTACTCACCTCTCAGTCATGTGCAGTACTTCAAAAAACCCTGCTTGGCTCGCCAACTCAACCTCTGGATCATCTCCACATTTGTCCTCAACCAGGCTCCACTCATTCCTCCCAGGCGTTTTCCACTTCCTATACAGTAAGCTGCTCACCGGAGTATTCACAACCCCAACCTTCAGTTTCCCTATCCTCGCGCCTTTGGTTCCTCCTCCCACTGTTCCAGTTCCTGATCCCTAGCCAGCTCCAGTTCCTTACACATTCCCATCAATTTCTCCGTTCAATAAACTCACATTTTACTGGTCTCCTGAGAGCTTTGCATTATGTGTCATGTTTCGGCTCAATGAGGACCCAGATGCGGAGCGGCGTTTGTGGCTCTTACGGCCCATGTTTATTAACTGTCCAAAAGACGAGAAGCACAGAGAACTAGGGGAGGTAACGACGACAACGACCCGACGAGGACAGACAGACACAGAAGGGTATATATACTGTGGGGAGGGTAATTGGAAACGTGGAACACCTGGGAGCAGAGGCAGAAAACACAGGGAGGACTAATAAGACAACAGGTGAAACAAACTAGGACTAAGTAACTAAAACAGACTGGGAGGAAACAAGGAGGAATAAACAACACAGACAGGGACGGATCATGACAATACCCCCCCCTCAAGGTGCGCCACCTGGCGCACCAAGTAGGAAACTCAAGCCAGGGCGGGAGGAGGGGGTCCAGGACGGAGGGACAAAACCACAGTCCCCAGAAGACCCATGACGTGGCGGCCGGCGGCGAGGGACCAACAGACGAGGAGGCCGGCGACGAGGAACCAACAGACGAGGAGGCCGGCGACGAGGAACCAACAGACGAGGAGGCCGGCGACGAGGAACCAACAGACGAGGAGGCCGGCGACGAGGAACCAACAGACGAGGAGGCCGGCGACGAGGAACCAACAGACGAGGAGGCCGGCGACGAGGAACCAACAGACGAGGAGGCCGGCGACGAGGAACCAACAGACGAGGAGGCCGGCGACGAGGAACCAACAGACGAGGAACCAACAGACGAGGAGGCCGGCGACGAGGAACCAACAGACGAGGAGGCCGGCGACGAGGAACCAACAGACGAGGAGGCCGGCGGCGAGGACCCCGAGGAACCAACAGACGAGGAGGCCGGCGACGAGGAACCAACAGACGAGGAGGCCGGCGACGAGGAACCAACAGACGAGGAGGCCGGCGACGAGGAACCAACAGACGAGGAGGCCGGCGACGAGGAACCAACAGACGAGGAGGCCGGCGACGAGGAACCAACAGACGAGGAGGCCGGCGACGAGGAACCAACAGACGAGGAGGCCGGCGACGAGGAACCAACAGACGAGGAGGCCGGCGACGAGGAAACAGCAGACGAGGAGGCCGGCGACGAGGAAACAGCAGACGAGGAGGCCGGCGACGAGGAAACAGCAGACGAGGAGGCCGGCGACGAGGAAACAGCAGACGAGGAGGCCGGCGACGAGGAAACAGCAGACGAGGAGGCCGGCGACGAGGAAACAGCAGACGAGGAGGCCGACGACGAGGGACCGTCAGACGAGGAGGCCGACGACGAGGGACCGTCAGACGAGGAGGCCGACGACGAGGAACCTTGAGCCTTGGGGGCCGGCGGCGTGGAACCTTGAGCCTTGGGGGCCGGCGGCGTGGAACCTTGAGCCTTGGGGGCCGGCGGCGTGGAACCTTGAGCCTTGGGGGCCGGCGGCGTGGAACCTTGAGCCTTGGGGGCCGGCGGCGTGGAACCTTGAGCCTTGGGGGCCGGCGGCGTGGAACCTTGAGCCTTGGGGGCCGGCGGCGTGGAACCTTGAGCCTTGGAGGCCGGCGGCGTGGAACCTTGAGCCTTGGAGGCCGGCGGCGTGGAACCTTGAGCCTTGGAGGCCGGCGGCGTGGAACCTTGAGCTCTGGAGGCCGGCGGCGTGGAACCTTGAGCCTTGGAGGCCGGCGGCGTGGAACCTTGAGCCTTGGAGGCCGGCGGCGTGGAACCTTGAGCTTAGGTGGAGGCGTGTTGCCTGAACACCCTCGGCAGAGTCAGGAACCGGAGGCGTGTTCGCCTGAACACCCTCTGCAGAGGCAGGAACCGGAGGCGTGTTCGCCTGAACACCCTCTGCAGAGGCAGGAACCGGAGGCGTGTTCTCCTGAACACCCTCGCGGAGTCGGAACCGGAGGCGTGTTCTCCTGAACACCCTCGGACGAGGCAGGAACCGGAGGCGTGTTCTCCTGAACACCCTCGGACGAGGCAGGAACCGGAGGCGTGTTCTCCTGAACACCCTCGGCGGAGTCGGGAACCGGAGGCGTGTTCTCCTGAACACCCTCGGACGAGGCAGGAACCGGAGGCGTGTTCTCCTGAACACCCTCGGCGGAGTCGGGAACCAGAGGCGTGTTCCCCTGAACACCCTCGGCGGAGTCGGGAACCAGAGGCGTGTTCCCCTGAACACCCTCGGTGGAATCAGGAACCGGAAGAGTGTTCGCCTGAACACCCTCGGTGGAATCAGGAACCGGAGGAGTGTTCGCCTGAACACCCTTGGTGGAATCAGGAACCGGAGGCGTGTTCGCCTGAACACCCTCGGGAGAGTCAGGAACCGGAGGCGTGTTCGCCTGAACACCCTCGGCGGAATCAGGAACCGGAGGCGTGTTCTCCAGAACACCCTCGGCGGAGTCGGGAACCGGAGGCGTGTTCTCCTGAACACCCTTGGACGAGGCAGGAACCGGAGGCGTGTTCTCCTGAACACCCTCGGCGGAGTCGGAAACCAGAGGCGTGTTCCCCTGAACACCCTCGGCGGAGTCGGGAACCAGAGGCGTGTTCCCCTGAACACCCTCGGCGGAGTCGGGAACCAGAGGCGTGTTCCCCTGAACACCCTCGGTGGAATCAGGAACCGGAAGAGTGTTCGCCTGAACACCCTCGGTGGAATCAGGAACCGGAGGAGTGTTCGCCTGAACACCCTTGGTGGAATCAGGAACCGGAGGCGTGTTCTCCAGGACACCCTCGGAGGAATCAGGAACCCGAGGCGTGCTCTCCAGGACACCCTCGGAGGAATCAGGAACCCGAGGCGTGCTCTCCAGGACACCCTCGGAGGAATCAGGAACCCGAGGCGTGCTCTCCAGAACACCCCCGGAGGAATCAGGAACCCGAGGCGTGTTCTCCAGAACACCCTCGGAGGAATCAGGAACCCGAGGCGTGTTCTCCAGAACACCCTCGGAGGAATCAGGAACCCGAGGCGTGCTCTCCAGAACACCCTCGGAGGAATCAGGAACCCGAGGCGTGCTCTCCAGAACACCCTCGGAGGAATCAGGAACCCGAGGCGTGCTCTCCAGAACACCCTCGGAGGAATCAGGAACCCGAGGCGTGTTCTCCAGAACACCCTCGGAGGAATCAGGAACCCGAGGCGTGCTCTCCTGAACACCCTCGGAGGAATCAGGAACCCGAGGCGTGTTCTCCAGAACACCCTCGGAGGAATCAGGAACCCGAGGCGTGTTCTCCAGAACACCCTCGGAGGAATCTCGGAGCCGAGGCGCATCCGTCTGGACGCCCTCGGAGGGAACTCGGAACCGAGGCGCATCCGTCTGGACGCCCTCGGAGGGAACTCGGAACCGAGGCGCATCCGTCTGGACGCCCTCGGAGGGAACTCGGAACCGAGGCGCATCCGTCTGGACGCCCTCGGAGGGAACTCGGAACCGAGGCGCATCCGTCTGGACGCCCTCGGAGGGAACTCGGAACCGAGGCGCATCCGTCTCGATGCCCTCGGAGGGAACTCGGAACCGGGGTTCCAGGTGAGCCTCTGAAGAGCGCTCAAATACAGTCTCCACAGGGGACCTGGGCTCAACATTCCTTACGGAACTCTTTCCTTTGTTCCGAACAAACTCATAATAGAGTTCAAAGATGCTCTCAAGCATCCCAGAGTCATTCCTGAACTCCCCAAACAACACCTCAAAGTCCGCTTCAGTCGACGGCCGCCAGATGGCGCCACCTCCACCGGTGCCAGCGTGAAGCCCCGCGGCCGGACGCACCGAGCAAGCGACCGCGGAAGAGGGCTGCAGCGGCCGGGAGCTCGAAACAGAAGGCTGGACGCCGGGGCAAGCATCCGCCACCGAAGTGCCACCAGGGGCGGCCCGCTCCAGAGAGAGGAGAGAGGAAGCCGCGCTCCCCTGAAGCGAAGATGGAGCAGCTCGGCGACGCCTCCTCCCTCGACGCCGAGAAGCAGGACGAAGACCAGCCTCAGAGGGACCGGAGACAGGTGGAGGACCGGTGGAAGGGGCCAGGGAGGACGACCGGCCGGACCAGGAGGCGGAAAGCCGTGGAGAAACCGGCGCACCCTGGGCGCCGCTGCAGAAGTCCAGCTCGTCCTCCAGGGAGTCCGAAAAGAAATCCGGGAAACCGTCATCCTCCTCCTCCGAATCGTCATACATGGAGGCAAGGAGAAATGCTGGGGAAACAGCAGCCGTGTTCCCAGGAGGGCGCTTAGGAGCGACACGATGGCCCAAAACCCAAGGAGCGGGGAGGCCGCCCCCCTCACGACGACGGGGCCCAACTCCGGGCGGACAGAGGGCCAGCCGCGAACCACAAAAAGGTGAGTCAGAGTGGAGTCCTTGCCTTACGCTCCAATCTATCAGTTCTCTCCACTCTTCCTCCGTGTGTTGGTGCTCCGCTGGGTCCAGTTGGTCGGGTCGTAATGTCATGTTTCGGCTCAATGAGGACCCAGATGCGGAGCGGCGTTTGTGGCTCTTACGGCCCATGTTTATTAACTGTCCAAAAGACGAGAAGCACAGAGAACTAGGGGAGGTAACGACGACAACGACCCGACGAGGACAGACAGACACAGAAGGGTATATATACTGTGGGGAGGGTAATTGGGAAACGTGGAACACCTGGGAGCAGAGGCAGAAAACACAGGGAGGACTAATAAGACAACAGGTGAAACAAACTAGGACTAAGTAACTAAAACAGACTGGGAGGAAACAAGGAGGAATAAACAACACAGACAGGGACGGATCATGACATTATGTGGGTCAAACGTGTATGTACATGAAGCAACCGTCTAATGAACTAATAAGTTGAGATATAATCGGAACAAAGGAGATGACCAAATACACAAACACGATGAAAACCCAAACTTCAACAATCAGGGTTTGAGAGAGCAACTGCTGCTGCATGGATTGGACAGAAATGGTGACTCCCAACTAGTGTGTGCAGTAGCACTTCTTTACATGTTTTTTTTTTTTTTTTTTTTTTGCCATGTTAGTAGTTTAAGACAAAAAGACCAATACTTACAAAATACACAATGTCTGCAAGGTATTTTCAGCTTTCACTAGATTTCTATAGAATTGGAGTTTTTTTCTTTGTGATAAGCTTACTTTCTGTTGCTTTCATTCCTTGGATATTACTGTATATCCCCAATGGGCGAGATGATGAGGGAAATTTCTCCTCTTGGGATGTAATTAGGCTCCAAAGGACACGGAAGGATTCAGTTAAATAAAGAGCCTGGCTGCATGCCAGTGTGGTTAAATAGAGTACGTTAGCACCTATCCTACATTTCATACATTTTCGTTTGACTCAGTTAATGTCTGCCACATAATGTTATCTACTGATTCTTCTCTTTGTCCCAGCAATGCCTTGTAATTCCCTGCCTTCTCACTCGCTCTGACACATACTATCAGGGCTCTCAAGTATTCAAGATTGCTTGGAGTGAGATTGTGGCGGGGCAGGGGTCCCTTCTCGTCCCCTTGCATTATCCCATCACCATTAACCTTCTTAAGCCGATCTGGTGCCTACACCGCCAGCAAATCATAGAGGGGGGGCTCAGGTCTGTCTTTGTCAAGCTTCGTCAAGTTTCAGCCAGCGACAACACTGCCTATTTTTGATCTTACCCGGCTAGCAACAAGACATTCTGTTTTCTGATTGGTTTAGAAATTCTATGTTCTGATTTGCTAACTCAAGACAGCTGTACGATGAGCTGTACAAGCGCACAGCGGTGGTGGGCATTGACTGTTCATACTAATGTGGCGAGGCGGGGGTTTCTATAAAATATTCCATTTTGATATCACTAGTTCAAAATGTTGTAGCTTTAATATGATTATAGATAAAGGTACACTGTAAATTAGACAAATCTTCAGTATGATCCTAAGTTTGTGACACGAGCAAAATCATACATCTAATTTGCATATTATGACGTCATCAGGCTTTGGCACTATTGGATTGCATGACTTTTACAATTTTTTTGCTTTTTTACATTGTTTAAAACTTTTTTTTAATCAATAATTTTATTTTTTTATTTAGATTTTTCTATATATGTATTTTCTATATCTATATGTTTCATTTTTTGGCTTTTTTTCAAGAACAGGTGGATATATCTGTTTATGTCCTTTCTTATGTGGCTCGTTACTCTATTCACTATATAAAATCAACAGAAAGAAAATATTGGCCACAGAATTTTACAGATCCGTCCCAAAAATAAGTAACAGCCTCATCAAATTGTCTGATCCACTGGCAATTCTACTCTTCCTATCTGTCAAGCAAACCTCGCAAAAATCATCATCATCCTCACTTGCAGCGGGACAGAGAACTTTACTGCTGTTTACTCGCTTATAAGCGGTCTTTTTTCTCTCCTGTTTTCGATCGCATCTGCTATTATTTCCACTGATTTTTACATCCCTCCCACCTCGGTCACAATTAGCGTTGTGATGACCACCTTGCTAACCGAACACATACCTTTCTCTCACCGGGAGAACGTGATGCAGAGCTAGAATGTTGCTGCTTTTCGAGCGTAATGGCGAAATGGGACTGGCTGTTGCTGCGGGACATTTTAGTTTCACTTTCTCCCGGGACAACTGAACAAATCAGAAGTAAATAGTTCTCTTCAGAATCTGAAATAAGCCAATACTTTCCAGCGGGAAACTCAGAAGTCTCGGCCTCATAAGTTTTATCTTTGTAAAAGTCGCTTTCTCTATACTGTGACCGCAGCAGCTGTACCTCGCGTCCCTCGCTCGCGGCGCTGACTTAAAGGCAGATTTACTCCAAAAGTTTCCATGGTAACACACCCAAAAAGGTGTCCAAGATTAAAGGTACACATGTCTGCCATCTCCTGGTGTGAAATAGTATTTAAATTAGTGGCCCTATCTCCAGCTGTGGCTCGTTAAAGTAAGCAATGTTGATTGTCGCAATATTGCGACTTTGGCGCCTAGAGGGTTAATCATTTATCAGCGTGAGAAATGGCATGTGTGGCTTGTGAGCGTGGGAAGTCAGTGAAATGTGTGTGTCTCACGCGTGAGACTTGAGAGTAATGCACACTATGAAGAGTTTTCACAGCCTCACTTTTGATCCATCTATTTCGCCACTCCTTGCTCTTCTCCTGAAAGGTATCACCTCTCCTCAAGGATGTCCTGGATTTGCAGCTTTGCCGTCACCATGGGAACTGTTCAAAGGAGATAACAAAAAAAGAGGGACAGACTCATGAAGCATTGGGGGTGATGTGATGGTGCTGAGGACTTGGGCTTTTTGCAATAATGACTGGCTCAATTGGACGTCAGTTTGGCAAATAATGGGCAAGCAAACAAACTGGGTCAAAGGACCCAGTTTGTTAATTTTTAAGAAGGGTCATTGAGAGAGTGAAAGGTAGGTAATGAATATGTTTTTTATTTCAAAGGGCACATGGGACTGAATTACTGACGAGTGGCTTCAAGAGATGGAAGAATTGATGAGATATAGAAGACCTAGAATGGAGATGGCGAAAAAACTAGGGCAACGAGAAAGGATGACATGAGAATAAGAAAACTTTGTTTTATAACAGAGCATAAAGCGAAAACCGACAGGTTGTCATGTTTAATTAACACAAAGGACAGATGTGGGTCTTTACTTAAAAGTTAATCGGTTCAGTCAATTTAAACGATCTACTTGTGCAATAAGACCTTTCAATCTGATAGTGATTAAAAACAATCCACCGCTAAGAATTGCCTTCAGAAGCCACATAATTAATCGGTACCTTTATAGGTTTTATTTCCAGATGATCTGTGTAGGCCTCAGAGGTTTGTTAGAGAACACTTGTGAACTAACACCATCCCAACGACACCGCAGACAGGCCAGGAAGCAAGATGTGGAGCAGAGTTGGGTTCTAAAGTAATAACCCAAGCTTCACGCATGTCACAGATCTATTATCTGACATAGGGAGGAGTATGGCACAACAGCATACTTACCAAAATATGGTTGTCCACTGAAACTTAAAGGAGAGGATTTGTCAGAAAAGCCGCCAAAAATGGTATATCTGGAGGAAAACTAACACCTTCCAATGGTCATAAACACACCATCCCTCTGGTTAGATAAGAGGGTGGCAGCATTATACTGTAATGATTCTTTTCTTCAGCAGGAACAGAGAAACTGGTCAGAGTCAATTGGAAGATGCATGGAGTACTTGGTAATCGTGGAAGAACACTTGGTAGAGACTGGAAAAACCTTGAGACTGGCACTACAGCTATAATAGAAGTACGGATGCACAGATACGATACTGGTATCGGGTATCAGTCCTGATAACCATTTAATGTATATGTCTTGGTTAAAGTTAACCAATACCATGAACCAATACTTAAAATGTGGAAAATAGGTTAATTTTTTGCTTGAATTTTTTACTTTGGTGGTCATTTTATATTTCGCAACTGTTATTTATTTTACTATCCCATGTTTTTTTCTCCTTATTAGTTATCACCCAATGTTCCTATCAAAGTCCAGTCCTGGGCATTGCAAAAGGCCCTTTTGCCAACCCCACTCAGAGTGTGGGTGCCGATGATGCGGAGGAACAAACATACCCTCAGCACCAACAGCATCCCCAGCAGGAATTGAACCCAGGACCTTCTAGCTGTGAGGTGAGCTGTGCTACCAGCTGCAGAGCCATGCTCCTGGCATCTGTTATTTTGTCTTAGATATATTAAGTTAGTAAAGTTTTGTGCCTTTAGTCTCTTCAAGAAAGTTATAAGGTGGAAGGTAAACAGTTTATTAATTCAACGATAGCCCAGGCATCGGTGTCGAAAAAGTCAGATCGGTGAACCCCTAGTACATACACTTAAGCCAGTCATCAGTTTAAACCGATCAAAGTGTTGTTTTTACTTGAAATGAATTCTGCATTTACAATCACAACAGCAGTATGTGTGCCAAAGAAGGTATGTTAAACATAGGAAATGGCTTTTATGATAGCCCAAGAACAAGAATTAATGAGAAAATCTGTGGATCTGTAAAACGAGGCAGCTGAAAGAGCAGGGCTGGGAACGAATAAATGACTGTAGCAGACACGTTATTAGCCTTGAGTCATTTAACTGCACATATTCACAGCATGACTCCAATTTGTATTGATGGACAGTAACATGGCCAGTACCAGAGACAAGGAGGGCAATGATAATAAGCGAGGCACTGATTCTGAAGGATGATTCTGGAGAATGGCACCAATGGAAGCATTGCAAGAAAGGAAAAATTAGTGATGAGAAAAAAGGGAAACGATGTAGAGGTTATGTTTGAGAGAAGACCAATCTTGTTAAATTTGCTATAAAGTTACACTTATACTAAATCTAACTCAAATATTACAAAAATCCCAAAGGTGGCAATATGCAAGTTAAAGTCTAAGAACCGTTTACATTCTGTCACACTCATCGCTTATCCAAGGTTGAATCACAGATATAACCCTACAAGGTGTGTGGAGAAGCTACCAACTCTCTGACCCAATGCCAGAGCCTTCTGCCTGAGGGGAGCAGATAAAACAGTCTGTGTCCAGAGTGAGAAGGGTCATCTGTGATCTTACCTGCACGCCCCAGTCTCTTGGAGGTGTACAGGTCCTGTAGAGATGGGAGCCTGTAGCCAATCACCTTTTCAGCAGAGCGCATCACACGCTGCAGTTTCTGTTTGTCCCTGATGGGGACTCCAGTGTACCACGCGGTGATGGAGGAGGTAAGGATGGACTCGATGATTGCAGTGTAGAACTCTATCATCGTCCGTACTGGCTGGTTGCATTTCTTCAGATGACTCAGGAGTATATCCTCTCCTGGGCCTTCTGCCTCCATCCTGTAGGCAGACTAATCCCCAACCGAGATGAGTCCAGTAACGGTGGTGTCAACTGCAAACTTCATTAGGTTGACAGACTGGTGGTCGGAGATACAGCAGTTGGTATACAGGGAAAAGAACAGATGAGAACCAAATTAACCCTGGAGGAAGCTTGTGCTGATGGTCAAAAAGAGAATCCTCTACATGGGACTATTTTACAACAGTGTCTTCAGTCGGAGGTTCTTCAGTCTTGCTACAAAAGAGACCGCTACAAGAAATTCTTCCTGCCCACAGCCATCATGAACTGCAATGGCTCCTTGAAGAATTAATTAATATGAGATACAACACTTAATTTCCCTCTGGGATTAATAAAGTAGTTTTGAATTGAATTTGAATCAAAAGGCTAAAATCCCCTCTTGGTATGTCACGTTTTCCCTAGTGGCTGTTTCTCTAAAACGAGACCAGAAAGGAGGGCAAGATAATCATTTGCATTAAAATCGAAACCGGACCATCTTTGTTTCACCAAGTTGTCACTCCTCTAAAGACGGCAACACTGCAGTAACATTTGATGTGTCCAAATTCAGGGGCTACATCTTTCAAAGGCCCTAATGGAAGGACAATTATGTCACAGTAATGCGACAAAGGCTGCTCAAATTTGAAGGCTCCTCAAAATGTGGCCTTTTTCCCCAGATTTGAACAATTGTTTTGGTGGATACTCCGCATCCCACTCTATCCCAAGATTCGGTCATGATTGAGTTTAGTTTAGTTTCCCACCTGCAAATTACACACAGGGAGACCGATGCAGATGTAACAGTTTTTTCAATATGAATTTGACAGCAACCAGGAAGAACTTCATGGGATTATCAAAAGAAGAGTATTGTTCTTGTAATAATCACTGAAACAGTAAATTGCCCCTGGAAGTTAAACACTCTGTCAGTTTTGAGGTACATCAGGTGAAGAGGTTCCAGAGGTTAAGGTTCCATATCAGTCTCATAAGAACCTTAACCTGTGGAAATTAGTGCTCTAGATCAGCGGTCTCATAGCTTTTAAATTTTTTTTTTTCCAAAGACTATTTTAATATCTTACAATATTCACACTGACCACCCCTAACCTGGTTACTGTGGTAATGTTTTAATATGCCTTTTAAAAAGGATTGCTGTAACAAATATAACGCATTAAAACTACAACTCAACACAACGTTGAATCAGCAGGAGCCTATTGGCTGTTTCTTTGTAACAAGAAAGTTCAGAAAACAGGTTGGCACATATTCAACAGAATAAGGCCTTGGTGTGTGGAATCACCTGTCACAGTAAATCTGTATTTTAATTAAGAGTACTGTCTGATAAATGTAGCTTTTTGTTGGAAGTCATTGGCTCTACTATGTCTCCACTGGGCATATTCACTTTTCTGAGACGTCAGTTTTTAGTTTAATTTTATCAGTGACGTCATGTGACAGAGTGAGTTATAGCCAGATGTAACAAATGTGGTTATTTTTCTAAAATGGAAATACTGTAGGCTACTTATTCTTTCTGTGCAGCCCACGGCCCGGTTCCAATGACTCATCCCTGGATCAGACGTGGTACTGGTCCAGGGGTTGGGAACTAACGCCTGGATTAACTTTTACTTCTAATTTTATATATTAGGTTTGACAAAAGCTAACATAAAATAGTGAAGTTATACACAACGTTTTTAGGGAACATCTATTTGAATGCTGTTCCAGCCATGACAAAAAGGAATCGGTTTCTAAAGTTTATTTGAAGAGACAGATGAATTATAAAATATGGCAGATTTTATCTATGTAGCTGTTTGGCAGTGATGTGTGTGAAAACACATGTGTATGCGCACACATTACATTACACTTTTAATTTACCATCGAGTGACAGAGTGTGGGCGGATTGATTGTTTGGGGTTCTCTGGTACACAAGCACACCCAGATAGAGAACCACACATTGGTGAATTTGAAAGCCTCACAGATTTAGAGAAGAAAAAAACCCAACATATTAGGCTACTGAGTAGATTGATTAGGATGAATATGCAGTTGTGCTTAAAGATAATGCTTTTATCTACTGATACCTTGATCACAAATGCAAAAGGATGACAAAAGATTTGACATGCCATGAGCAAAGTTCTGGAAGTTTGCATTACAATATTGTTGTTCTTTTTGTTTGCTCAGATTTGCTCAGTATCACTAGAGCATATTTCTGACAGATCCCCAAATATGCTAATATAGTACAGATCATTGTGATTGCATTAATAGATAAATATTAAAGCAGTCTGTAATTATTATTTAAATGACTTTCAAAATTTCAATACAAATATGTTCTTTAAAATGTCAATTTATTCTTTTTCTGAAGATCAGTTTCTGAAAATTGGGGCTCGTCTTATAATAGTGATCGTCAATACGGTATTGATAGAGATGTATTCCTTTTCTACATCTCTGTTGGTTTGTCCGTGTTGCAAAGCAATCCTCCGCCAGGACAGCAGGCGGTGCAGAACTTTTTTTAATGTGTCTGCCTGCCATTTCAGTGATTTCTCTGGTTGGCAACAGTTTATTTATTTCAGATAGAAAACTCAATGAGCAATGGCTGACAAAGAGTGACCAGAGCTTTCCATTGGACGTGTCAGCAGCATGTTACAGGAGCAGCACATTTTACTTGAATATGCTGCTGCTTGGCCCTTTCCACAGGGGGCGTCGGCAGCACGTAGCAGCAGGGAAGCAGCTGTCACCGAGAGAGCCCGAAATCATGCGAGATCAGCAAAATCACGCGTGGTTTCGTCAGTAAACGCAACAACAAGCAGGAAAAAGACTACAACATGGCTCCAAAAGGTCTGTGTTTTTATGCTCTGTCCGTTTTACATTCGCCTATAAGTTTATGTTATGTCAGGGAATATGTAATATCCCTCGAAGTACAAAAGAATAATGTTAGTGGCGATCCAAGGTAGTGTAGACCCTCCCGCGACTACTGACTTCTCATGGTGCCGCACAGGTAGTAAAGTAAAGCTACCGGAAAGAAGCACCTTTGTTTTATTTTGAAAATTTTCAGATGCCGAGCCATCTGACTTCCTGTCTTCCCCTATCCAAAATGTCTAAATTTCACAGGCGTAGCGCATAGAAAATAGGACTGCCGCGTATATTTAGAAAAGTGTTGCAACATGACGCTATGGTGACGGCACAAACTCGTGCTGCTTTCGCCTCCGCTGGAAAGGATTATATTGATTACAGCAGAGGCTAACAGCTGCTGCTGTAACATGCTGCTGATGCGTCCGGTGGAAAGGAGGGGTAAGTTTCAATTGTGCTGGAGAGCTTTTTACTAGGGCAGCTCATTGAATACTCTAAAAATGCATGTAGATAAACAAGCACAGCAATCGGTTGGCTAACCTGATCGCCAAAAGCCCATCTAAGATGAACTGGCCTTGCAATACAAAGCATCTAATGCCAATAAGCTGCACTGAATAGTAATCTCATAGACTCTAGAGCACAGATGCCTTTGATGGATGGTTAAACAATTTAGGTCTACTCCATTCACTAACCTCAAGCAACAGAGCAAGGTTTTTCTGTCCTCCCATCACTGAACTGCTTGCAAAACCAAAAGAATTACTCGTGCATTAGTCGCTTGGGTTTAACCCCAACTGCCCAGTAATAGTCCGAATGAGAGTGGAAATGTCCTCTTGAATACAGGGACCTGTCCCGTACTGCTAACTGATAGAAAGGCAATGTAGTCAGATATTGAGGACAGGTCTGACTGTCATTACAGCAGCCATGTTACTCCCATCCTAAGTATTGTGCCTTCACATAGATAAGATCATAAAAACAATAGCAAAATTAGCATTAACATTATTGTACATGTTGATATGATCAGGGCCTGCGGATTTGGAGAGCTGCTGAGACCTGTACGCTTTCTTTTAAGATCAAAGCCCGAAATGATTCACTACACCATTATTGGATCCAAGCTCCAAAAGACACTTGAAACACACTCTTTAAGTTGTTCTTTTTAATTTCAGTTCCTCTCACTAAGTGGTCACATTTCTGTGTCACTGCTCCTATATCAACTTCAGAAAAAGCTCCATGTTCTAGGTCAGAGCTTCATCTTTGAAACTAAAGACCACTTCCTTTGTTTCCTCATGACTCCCACCAATGTGACAGGGCTGGATGAGACAGTTTCTGTTACTGTTGATTTCTCCAGGTTAACTTACTGTAGGTCTGTTGTAGATGTATCATTGTATTTTGTTTTGTTCTGTTGTTTTTCTAAATAGTAAGAATATTTGCGTGAAGATGTAAAAATGTAATTGCGACAAGAAAAGAAAAAATCTGAAAAGGATGCACTTTCCACTGAGTGAATGAAATGTGTTTGTGTATGTTGTTAATCATTTCATATCTTGTTTGTGAATATCTGTTTCTGAGTCCATATTTCAAAAAAATAAATCAAATTTCAAAGTACTATTTGAATGCACCAGAGCAAAAAAAAACATTATTACAAAATTGTATAGCTAATATCCATCTATCCATTGTCTGTACCATTAATCCTCTGAAGAGTCCATTTATGGAGATATAGAAAAATATCCAAAAATTCTATGGATGCCCCTGCTATCGAATTGACTCTTAAATTAATCCCAACAGATATTCCCGCTGTGTGCGGTGTGTTCAGAGCACTCTGATTTGCTCAGAAGGACATTGGGGCCCCTTTGGTCACAAATCAAGGATATTCAACATGTTGGACTGTCTTGGCCTAATATAACAATATGTGTTGCACAGAAAAACAAGCATATAACCTGTCGAATGCGATATGTAGCCAATTAGAAAGTGAGGTACTTGATTTCTTACAAGATTCTAGTATTATTTTTAAGTGTCGGATTAAGAAGCTGTTCAATCAGAGATCGATTATAGCAAAATGTTTAAAAACATTTTCAAATGGAAAAAAAAAGACAACCCACCTCCATTTCTTTGTATAGAAAGTAGAGCTCCTGTTCCCCTAGTCTCCAGACCTTTAACCAATGGCTTTTCTCTTGCCTTTTTTTAGTCCACAAACACTTGCCATTGCCTCCTCCTCGGTCTCCATATTGCTTTAGTCCTAATCACGTTTTATCTCGCAAGGGTTTTATGGGATCTCCCATCTGAGCTTGGAATATTAATGAGTAAAATTTTTACGCGTTGTCATTGGCTGCATTGTAGGACCAAAACTGTTGCATCCATGATTATTTTATTTTTTTTACTGTCACATATGTGATTCTCTCAACGTTTGGAAATCCAACGACCATTGTGTGAGCCTGTCTTTAGAGATTGTAGAATATCATTATGCTTTGTGCGTGACTCATTGCCACGGAGATCTCTGAATCCACTCTGCTGTGACAATGGGATGTCAGGGACACTTACAGAATCATTAATATTTATTAAATAAATAAAAATTATTCTACTTATCAAAGTGACGTTTATGTAAAAATAACTTTTTGGGGCTGTATAACCTTTACATTACATCAGTTCTTGGCAAAAAGAAAAAAAAGAAAAACGTTTGGGTTTCCTTCTATAAAGTGCATACTACTAGTGTGAATGTAAGCGGTGAGGCTTATGCCATCATGGAAATGTGTTTACTCCACAATGGAAGCATCCTGTTCATCATTAAAATATGGGCCTAATTCACAGTGCTTTGCAGCTTTACTCCCACACAGTCACCTCACACCTTTATAAACACCCGCCCCCACCGAAAAAGCCTAACGCACTCTTTTCATAAGGAGAGACTCTTTTTCGATTAGGGTGTTTTTCTTTCAAGCTAATATTCTTTTGCCACATATCAGCTTGAGTCTATGCTCTACCCTTTAGAGCAGCACACAATGGCAGATGTGCTCCATGATGTTTGAAATATGATAAAAAACAAATATGTTTATTTAACCAAAGTTTCAGCATTTTATCAGCTGTGTATTAGTTGAAAGGATCTAGACTGAGTATCAGAAATGAAGTAAGAATATATTGCAAAGAACTTAGCTTTTATGAGAACTGATTTATTAAAGCAAGATTTTTCTTCCCAGCTGGAACGGTTGGTAGTATTATTGCCTTGCAGGTAAACGGTCCTTGGTTCGAATACCGGCGGTGGGACTTTCTGAATGGATCGTTTATGTTCTGTCTGTATATATGACTTCTCTCTAGGTACTCTGTCTTCCTCCTAAAGATAACCTGTAAGAGTAATCAGGCTGTTGGGAAAGTAACATATTTTTTTTCAACCTGGACCTTATTTCTGTATGTATTCCGTTCATTTACTCAACCAGTCCAATGGCCGCTGGCAAGCTGCTTTGTGACCGCATACCATGGAGGCCGCCATTGCTCCTCAGTTGCTGTAGTACCTCAATTTGGCCGCTAGGCCCCCATTGAAAAGCATTGGACTTTAGACACGTTAAAAACAACTTTAATGCCTGGTGCCCATTTTTTAAAAACTTTCTATGGCTACATATTCTTTCTGAGATGACGCTGGACTCATAAAAAACCTGGGCACCAGGCTGGTTTTCGTAAGATAATTTTTTGAAACCTTGCATAATTAATTCGGGGGCCGAGCCAAGTTTAGCATCAGAACTAAAGACGCGGGAGCAGAATGGGCGCGATTACGACCGAACTACATGCCCATACAGGGCAGAGTCTACAGTGAAGAAACCCCGCCCCTATGCCCTTTTTAGGAAGATGCTTCGTCAGAGCTGGGGAGGAGGAGTCTGTGAATCCGCCATGAATTCCCCCGTGAAAATGTGTCATTCTGGTAAACGGGGAGGAGTGAGGAGGCGCTGTCTATTCTTTTTTACAATCTATGACCCAGACAAGTTTGTAGCAACTTGACGTCCTTCAAGAAATGTTTAGATCAATTCGCAGCAATTTGCAGCCTACAGTATATCCATATAATGGAAGATGTGGGCAAGTGCAACCTCTAAATAAGCCACTATCTGCCACAAAACTCCCTCTGATCACCGCAGAGACCTCTTGCTTCTCTGCTGCTATATCAGCTTTTTCCTCCCCGATACAAAAGGTTTGCTGCCGCTTCACAGCTTGTCACACACCAACTTCACCTGTTCTACCACTACCTGACTGTAGCCAGCTCCAACCTGTGCATGGAAGGCGATGGCCACGGTCGCAGCTCCATTCTTCTTGGCAACCTGATCAAAATCAGCCATTCAGTTTTTTCAATGTCCCAAATGCCGAAGCTGCAGCCAGTATCTCCTCAACTCCCTTTCTCCAAGCAATCTTTTGAACTCTCTGCAAGCCAATGCTACCCCATTCTGAGATGTGACTTCATAGAAGCAGTGCCAGGCCAATCAGCGCCTACAGCTGCTAGGTAAGAGTGAGAGTGATATCCCTACGGACCAAAGCAGAGGTAGTCCCAAAAAAAAAGGAGCGGGCTCAAACGGAAACACCCCACAATAGTTCTGAATCCACCTATTCCATATCCTTCCAGCCCTAGTGGAAAAGGGGCATTAGATGCTTTTAATCCAACAACACTAACGCACGATTTTCAATGCCTTCACGGTTGTAGTCTGAGTAGGGCTTTCACTCTGTGCTTGACAGCGGTCAGTTAGTCAAAACTTGCTACTAAAGACATCACTCCAAACAGCTTGTAAAGAATTGCTTTTATCATTTGAGGAATGTGGCTAAACTAAAGCCTATTTTATCGAAGTTTGACCTGGAACTGATCATCCACGCTTTTATTTATTCTCGTTTAGACTATTGTAATTCTCTTTTTAATTGTTTCAACAAACAGTCTTTACAGCGCCTTCAGTTGGTTCAGAATTCCGCAGCAAGGCTTTTAACAGGAGCCAGTAAGTGGTCCCACATCACCCCTCTCCTTTATTCTTTACACTGGCTTCCTGTTAAGTTTAGAATTGATTTTAAAGTTTTATTAGTTTTTAGAGCTTTACACGGACAGTGCCCAGGTTACCTCTCTGACATTCTCCACCCATACACTCCTGCTCGCTCCCTCCGATCCAGTAATATGAAACTTCTCCGTGTTCCCAAAAACCCCATTTCAAAACCAGGGGTGACCTTGCTTTTCAGTCAGTCGCCCCACAACTCTGTCACTGTGTCAGACTGATTCAGTTGAGTGTTTCAAAAGTCAGCTTAAAACGTTGCTTTTTAAACGGGCTTTTGGTTAATATTTTGCTTTTATTTTACTGTTTTTAGTTTCAATTGTTCCTTTTATCTTGTCTCTTCCTAAAAATGTAATGTTTGATTACTTTGATATTGTTCATTTATTTATTCTGTGAAGCACTTTGTGAGTCGTCTCTGTGAAAAGTGCTATATAAATAAACACTTACTTACTTACTTACATCAACATGGTTTGCGCGAACAGGGAATACCGCTAGTGATTCATAATGTTGATTAAATGAAGGAGGTAATGAAGTGGCTCCAAACTGGTCTAGGTGAGTAAATTATTGACATGCATGCTACAAATAAGGTCCAGGTAAAAAAGGCAAAAACTTTCTCTTTAAAAATGTCCTGTGCTCGATGTTGCCCCGTGATGGACTGCCAACCTCTCCAGGGTGAAACCTGCCGGTTGTCTAGTGACCGCTAGACATAGGCACTAGCTCCCTTTAAAGATAAACTCGGTATATTGACAATGTACTGATGATTTATTCGAAAAATCATCTTGAAAACATTCCAACTGTTTTAAATGCAAGATTTGATTTGTATAAAATGACACACATTGTTTTAAATGACAAGGAACTGTTTTGTAGTTGAGCCTTGAGCTGCTTTACTATTTTAATTAGATCTGGCGTTGTCCAGTTTCTTCCAATTTAAAAAAAATATGTAATAATACTTCTAAAAGTTATGGCTAAGTAGCACAATTTGAAAAGAATAAATGTGTTAAGAATTTTATCTCCTGGGAAAAGCAGAAAATGACAATATTAAAGCTGTTACATTACATATTTGAATAATGAGGATGCATTGGTCTCCTTTAGCCCATATATCAAGGGCCTGTACTTTGAAGCACTTGATTCACCTAGTAATTGAAGAATTTAATTTCATTATCTAATGCTTTCGTTTTTTATGCAAATATATTCTTGTATAGTAGGAAAAAGCTTCTGATGAGTTTTCTGTGTGTTATGCTTGTACAGAATAAGGCTGTGAAAGTGAATTGTTGAACCGGTTGTGTTTTCTTTTTTCTGCAGCTTACGGTGATGAACTAAATATAACTTAAACATTTAACCTGCTGCATAAATGTGTCAGTGGTTGTTTTATGGAAGCTGGCTGAGCTCATTGCCGATTATATTATGCAAAGCAACTTCAGGGTATATTTTGAAAATGCCATCTGACTCTAATGGTGCCCATAAACTAACCATCTAGAGGATTGGAAAAACTCAAGGAAAAACAGATTTTCTTTCCATTTAATCAAACCAGTCATTTATTGGGTAAACTGCATCCTTCTAGCAATGACTCAGCAATGCATATTCCAAATAAACCTGTTATGAAAGGTTCTTAATCACAACTCTGCATAATGTTATAGACATAACTGAAAGTGTCATAAATACAAAACACTTTTTGTTACAATTACCCGAGAATAGGGTTTGTGCGGCAGTTAATATTTGCTTTTTGTCACCAGTTGACTGTTTTTTTTTATTTAACTAATTTTCACATAAAGTGACTGCAATGTAATGTGTGTTTGTAATATTTTTGGACGTTAACGTTTGGTAGTTTGGTCTTAAAAAAAAAAAGGTAATTAAAAAAAAAAAGTTTCCTGTGTAAAAACCTATTATGTGTTGTTCTCCTGAGGTGGGGGTTTTGCTGCAGTTTCAAAGATACAAAATGTTTTATTAAAATGTTGCTGCCTTATGTATTAGCAGCATTCCTCTATTCCTCAAAGCCTGAGCAGGCGGTTGGAGTGGAACAGGAGCTTGTGCCGTTGCCACCTCGCAAAAGCAGTTTTAAACAGTGTTTTAGTGTCTGCTTCAGATGCACAGAGATTTGAATGCAGAAATACTCAGAAATACAATTTTGAGCTTAATTTTTTTTAAAGACATTTTCTCTAGCATGCGAAAAAACAGATTAAAGAGGAACTGAAGCCCCATGAAAAAGCATTATCCCGCCTCCAGGCAACATTCGAAAAATGCTACCAAAATGGGGAGGGCCAGGAAGGGTGGGGCTAAGTGTAGAGCATGAGCGGAGGGGGGTGGGGTGTGTGGTCAGCGTTAAACTTAATCTGAGATGGATGATTTCTCTCCTTCACCTTCACTTTTGGGCCTTACCCCTAAATTCCAATACATGCGCTCCGCCACGCACGCCGCAGCAAAACCGATCCCATTGTAATGAAAAAGAACATTGCCACTACCAACGCCGTGCGGCGTAGGGCGCCGTTTCGCCCTCCGGCAAAAATAGGATTGAATCGATTTTTCCTGGGCGCCGGAGCATGTCCAAGGCAATCTACAAAAATAAAAATACCCAGAGGGGATATCGAACATGCAGAGCATCCTTTTTTACAAAATAAATCAGTAAAGACAGACTTATTTTTCTTTGTATGCATAGCTATAATAGTACAATCTCACTTAAATGTATACATATGCTGTCTAAAAAAAATGTGAGAGTTTATACATAATTTACACACAGATAAAAATCAAAACTTATTTCAACTTATTTAATTCTGAAATGTTGTCATTTCCTGCTGTAGGGTTAAGATGTTTGTCTTTGTATATGACAGAAAACCAGGAGGATAACATGGATGAAGAGAAGCTCATTCTGTTAGTCGTGATATCTTGACAAAGAATATTAATAAAGAGAAGTAGCTGTTGTTTTCTGTTCGTCTTCCAAGTATGAATAGTTTGATCTGACTTTAGCATTTCTGCCATTCCCGCGCATGCGTCTTTGAGCACCTCTGGGCTCATCCAGAGCAGAGCTGAGTGGAGGTGTGGCGCATGCAGTATAAATTAACAATGGCAGAGAAACACTGCGGCGTGCGTGGCGGGGTGGAGCACATCTAGTGGAATTTAGGGGTTATGGAGCCCAGCGGCTCCGAACCGTATCAGTCCAAGCCGCTGGCTCAGGGCACTGAGTCAGCACTACCCAAAGCCACCGCTGAGTCAGAGGGAGACATGATGGGTCCAGTCTCTGAGTGGTAACGCTAACATAAGCTAACGCTCTAAACAGTATCATACTTCCTAAAAATGTAAATGATCTGCAGTAAAGTACAAGATCTAAAGTATACACCGTATAAATCAAAACTGTTTCAACAGATGCATGCAAAGCACTGTCAAAATGAAGGCGATACTAACCTGAATAGCTTAATTTAGTGAATAAAATGTACAAGCGGCATGATCTTTGATTCTCACCCAATGTAGCAGAAAGCTACATCGTAGCTCGGATGGTAGCCAGCATTTGATATCGGCTGGTCTTATGTTCAGCCGAAGACGGTCAGGAAGGAAAGGCTGGAAAGCTTGGAGGGTCCAAATTAAGCACAGACTATCTCTCACATGTTGGACTTTAGTAGAAAAGACGAACACAACCTAATTACACAAACAGCATGTAGTAGCAAGTAAACCTGGACCACAGAGAAACTAGGGCAACTTTCTCTGTAAACTGCAATTTGTTAATCTGTTCAAAATAAATGTTAAACTGGAAATTGGCTCCATTTTGTCTCTGCTTGAACATGCATTGAATTACTTATGATAATTATTTAATTCAACACAAGTAAACACAGAGAGCCTAGCACTAGCATCGATGCTAATTAGCTTCAGGGGAACTATGACATCACCTTCTCTTTCCTCGTTCACGGTCACACACAAAAAAACTCACCATCATCCGCTGTCAACTCCAGCACAGCAGCGGCTGTGGAAGGCCTCTTTCCCACCCATCGCTCTCTGGCCGTAGGCCATACTTGCCAACCCTCCCGATTTTCCCGGGAGACTCACGAATTTCAGTGCCCCTCCCGAAAATCTCACCACCAAAAATCACCATTCTCGACGAATTTCTTTTAATAATATTCTAATATTTGACGGTGTCGCATACCATGTACACTCCCTGTTTCTAATGTGAGAGGGATCGAGAATAAAATGCATTTTAAATACTTGAACAGTTTCTTCATTCCGGACATAAGAATCCATCACATGTTTACTGAAAGTTGCCGTTTTGAATCGAAAACCAATGTTAGTCTCAAAATCAATAGACTCATTGCTTTCTTAGTTTGTGCTGCGAGCGACCAAACTAACAAAAAAATGCTTTCTCACCCTCTCCTGACACAGAGACTCCTACCAGTTTTTGGACTCATTAATGGTGACTCTTCCTAAACTCCTCAGTGCTGCTGAGCAGGGGCGTATCCAGGAGGTTAATAAAGAGGGGCTAAAAGGGCCCAGGATGGGACTGTAGCACCAAAATAAAAGCAGAGGTGTTCTTGTAGTGTGGACCCAATCTGAGCTATCGTCATGTTAAAATTACAATTCAAGGTCATTTTATTTTGCTATGGTTTATGTGACGATGTGATATGAAAGCGTATAAAAAAACATTGCAACCTTTTTACACAAAAGGTTTTTCACCAAAAAGTGGAGGGACTGTTTAATTTCTTAACTTACGTTATTGTAGTGGACTGTTAATTATGCGGATGCAAATATAATTTTCTATTTTTTTAACCCCACTACTTTTGAAAGTCTCCCTAACTCTGATGTCTCAAGGTTGAAAAGTATGCCGTAGACTGCTTTAAATCCAGTTTGCTCTAAGTACTTTCACGTTTTTGGTTTAAACCACTACGCCATTGTGGTCATCTATAGTACGATATTTGGATTTAAGCTTTCTCTGGTTCTCCCAGCACTGCTTTGTTGCACTGGTACCCAAGAGAATCAACTAACTCCAAACTCACCGCGGAGCGAGTGTGTCTGAGAGATGGAGGGCGTCTCTGAGAAACCATGCCTTTGACATAGAGAGTGGAAAAGATGTACCGCTCTCAGCCAACCACAAACTTCAAATGCAGAAGCCACACTTCAACCATGAGGGGCAGCATAAGACGTTTTTTGACCAAAAGTGTAGAATTTATCAAGTTAACGTCAAAATGTCAAAAAATGCCCTGAAACTGAAAGATTGCATTGGTAATGACCTATTTATACAGTTTATGGACAAGTTTCGCACATGCATACTACACTGGAGGGCAAAACGCTTCAACAGCCGCTATGCAAAGCGGCGCAGTCGCAGTTGAACAATGGTAAACTAACAAAATAATTTTCTGATCCGCTTGTCCTCCAGGGGTCGCGGGGAGGCTGGTGCCTATCTCCAGCTGTCAATGGGAGAGAGGTGGGGTACACCCTGGACAGGTCGCCGGTCCATCACAGCTATTTTGAACCAGTGATAACAAGATACAGTGAAGACAAACCAGTTAAAATAGAACCTTCATTTAGGACAGAGCTAAAAATCACAAATTCAAATCACAAGCTTTGAATCAGGATGGATGGATGGGATAATGGGGGGAGGAATGGAGAGACTGATTAACGGATGGATTAGTGTTTCCCATGTCCTAAAGGCACACATCCCTACATGTTTCCCCCGGATGCTTGCTTTAACACTTCCGATTGAAATAATTGCAGTTCAGTAAAAGCCTGATAGTCAGCCATCAGTTTGAATCAGGTGACTGGCAGTGTGCCTTGCAGACCAGGATAGGGAAACTCTGGATTAGAATGGTGGATGGATGGACGGACGAACGGAAGGCTAAAAAACTGTTCTTCACTAATTGACTGGTCTCACAGTGGGTAGAGTATCCATAAATTTGACTCAGTATGAATAATGATACTGCATAATATTACTCAAGTTAAAGTCAAAAGTACAGTATAGTGAAACTATTCCTAAAAGTACTATGTAAGTTCAGTCCATTTACCACCTAAAAGTTATTTTTCCCAAAAACAAAATTTACTCTTATAATTGTAAGTTGTTTCTACCCGGCTCTGGGTTAGTTTCAACATGGCAACTGCTGAAATCTACTGCTACTGCATAAATCTATGATAATGTTCCTGCTCTACATATTGTGGTGAGACAGGGCTGTCTGTGAAATTTGGTGAGAATTAAACAACGCCAAAAATGGTTATGAAGGACTGTGGTGAAATATCTTGTCAAAATAGGCTACAGTCTGTTGCTTTCACTTTATTTAACTCTTCAGTTACAGTTCTTTTCTGAAATAATGCTAATTTAAAACAGCACACAGCTTATCGATCTGGTGCCATGGGGTCCTGGAGTCCTCTTGAGCACTTTACTGTTGGTAAGTTGGTAAGATTTGCCAATAGAACGTTTCACCTCAGTTCTAACAATGTGTGAAATGTTACCCTTTCTAGTCTATCCCATCATATCCCAGAGATATAATGTGTTCAGTAATAAAACAGAGAGGTGGTGAAGGTTAGAGTTAAGACCTTAAACTGAACAGGGAAATTAAGGGGCTTCCCCGATGGCCTGGCTTTCTTTCAGAATTTCATTACCTCAGAAAGGAACGCCCAGGGGTCAAACACATTTCATCAGCACAGGTTTGCCACAAAGGCTGTGAGTGATTAGAATTGTAACATTATCCAGGTGTGATGTCACCCTGCTGCAGTGTTACATCATTACTCTCTTTGAATCTTTGCTTTTTGGGGAAACTGTGCCTTTTTATCTGCTGTCATCGTGATTAAGAGCTGCTTTCGTTTTCTCTCAATTCTGCTGTCAGATTCCAAGTTCACCTGATCAGGTAAACTCCAGGGCCCTCATTTATCAAGCGTACTTACGCACAGATCTGTGCGTATTTTGTGCGTAGGAACAATTCTACGCATCGTGTGGTATTTATCAAGTCGTACTTTTGCATAGAAATGTTCCTAAATATAAGTACAGTTCTGAATGTTCGTACGCATAGCATCTACTGTTAGAACGGAGGAACTGCAGCACTGAAACAGTTTTACTTTGACAGAATTTTTCTCTTGGTAGTTTATTGCCTCCACCAAGGAGCTCATGTTGGCGTCTGTCTTTGTTATAACAAAATAACGTTAAAGTTTTGCACGGATTAGCAATAAACTTTAAGGAAATACATACTTTAATGTTGAGTTGATCATGCATGGCGTTGTCACTCGCAATCTGCGCTGTGCGGCCGCAGACCCCAGCACCCTCCCGTTTATTTGTCTATTTATTACACCAAGCGTTTCAGTTTAATGGGATTTTGTCCAACCTTTGATTAAAAGTTTTACAAACTGTACCGTGACAACTAAATGTTCCTGCTTATCAGTGGAGAAGATTGTCCTTTTTTCCTTTCCGTGTCTCCAATTACGCATGGTCACTAAAGTGTGAATTATGATGATTGGAGCACCCTTTGTATTAGATCTGAACCAGCTGTGTACTGAGAGATGTTTTATTGTATTCATTTTAATATTGAACCTTTTTTTCCCTTAATTTCTAACAAGAACATCTCCCCTGTCCCAATCGTATTTACTGCCTGCTACCTCTGTCCCAGGCGGAGTAATTCTTTTTTTAATTAGTTTCCCCAGAGCTGATAAAATCAAACAGCAATGTTCGTTATTAAATTATTTAATGAATGTAGTAGTTCAAAGAAATTAGGGATTTACACAGAAGTTAATATTAGCAAATGAAATGATTTCGCCGCATTTTTTATTATTTTTTGTCTGCTCTGCTGCAGAAATATAACGGCTGCGTGCTGGGAGACTTTAACAGAGAAACCACTGATGGCAAAAACTATCGGTAGTGAAATGAATTTGTATAAACTGACATTTTTTAGGTCTGTAAATCATGAATACTTTTTTTATTTCCCCACCTATGTTTCACCTTGATCTCTGTGTCATTAAAATTCCTTTTTTTCCTCTCTTGGAAATTGTTTTAAGGAAGAATGGGAGGACTCAATGCATGATGTGGTGCTACCAAATACGGTTAATTCGGGGCGTTTCTGTATGCAAATGACTGTGAACGGGCACGAGGACCTGTGTACGCACAAGTGGGATTTATCAACAGCTGATTGCGGAGGTGCGTGCGTACGAGAGGCCACCGCATGTTTCATAAATCACACTTTGACATGTACTTATGCATATCCTAAATTTCCTTCGTAGGATAGAATATAGGAACATTTCTACGAACGATTGATAAATGAGGGCCCTGGATTTCTTTCTTGGGCTTTTTCTATCGTCAGTTTTTACGTAAATGAGTGTTCTCACTGGTCTTAAAATAGGAGAAAGACCTACTCCCTAAAAATATAGATTTTTTTAAGAATACAAAAACATAAAAATATATTCAGAACCATCCACCATTTAAAGTTTTTTTTTTTTTTACCTGCATAAAAAGATTCTTAGGGAGGGTGTTATGCTTCTTTCCGGCACATAGTACCCTTTTATAGCATTCAGATAAAATTATTACTTTAAGTCTGTTTGAAAACCCAGTATATATCAAAATCTACCTTAAAGAAATTGCCGGATTTGATGCCTTAATATTCGGCTTTCTGTGATGGACTGGCGACCTGTCCAGGGTGTACCCCGCCTCTCGCCCGTTGACAGCTGGAGATAGGCACCAGCACCCCCGCAACCCATTAAGGATTAAGCGGTTAAGAAAATGGATGGATGGATATTTGGCTTTCTCTCTCTAAGACCCTCCTATCCTTTCTGACACTCCCCCTTCAGTACATTGATTCATTGCATTATAACAGCTTCAGAAATTGTTTACAGAAGATTTCTGTGTGTTGCATTTATTATTTAGGGAAAAAATCAATGCTAACAAAATGACGCGAGTCACAGTTCTTCTGACCATGTGCAGGTTCCGACGGAGTAGTCTTGATAGTTGGGACTACGTTGGCCTTTATGGCCAATCTGCTAATTTGGCCACTGTCAAAAAAGCTTTTGCTGGGAACACAGTGTTCTGTGAAATGATTTGCGCAAAGAAGGTCTTTTTCGGCCCATAGATCTGTTTCCAAAGATGAAGTCCAACCACTTCTCACAAACCCCATCATCCTGTGGAATCTGACAGTCTCCTTGGCATCCACATCTGCAGTTCCTTTACTGAGACACCGATTGATTCAAAAAAGCAGCAAACTTTCACAGAGAAGACGCACAGTTGCAGCAGGTGTTTGGTATGCTAGCGCCTGGTTTACACCGGCTGGAGACCGCTTCCATTCGGCGCCCCTTGTTAACCTATGGTGTAGTTTACACCAGACACAGCCAAGGCCATGGTCCCTCTGCAGCTGGCTCGCGCCTAGAAGCGGTCATTTCGGCATCTGGTCAATTTTTTTAATATACGTCAGAACCCAAGCAGGATTATGCAGTTTGTGAGATATGGTATTTAAATATCATGTCTTGGTCAAAAATTAAACTGAGGTTTTTTACATTATTACCAGAGGCCAGATTAATGCCATCCAGATGAAGTGATTGACTTAGCAGTATCCTTTTTAAAGGTTCTGGTACAAAGACAACAACTTCTGTCTTGTCTGAATTTAAAAAATAGAAAATTCAGAGTCATCCAAGTTCTTATGTCTTCTAGACATGCTTGTAATCAACCTACCTGATTGGTTTCATTAGGACTTATGGATAAATATAGTTATTTATCATTCGCATAACTGTGGAGTGCATGTCATTCGCATAACTGTGGAACATGCTGCCACTCGCAGTTCTTCCTTTTATTTGTGACACCGCTGCTGTGTCCACCAAATAAAATGTCTCTTCTAGCCTCCACTTCACCCACTAGCACTTCAATCAACATCTCCGTAAAGTTTCTCTTCTTTTTATTTATTTATTTTTTTTTGCCATATTTCCCCTCTTCTTCATATGCATCAATATTCATGTCCTGCTTTGCATAGACCTTTTATAGCCGGATTTGGGCGTGTTCAGGGCGGGATGTAAGCCAAATTCACGTGCGCAAACTTCCAAGAAGACTGTGATTTATAAAGGGGAAATTGCTTACACCTGTGCGTAGGCATGGTTTTATAAATCAAAAATCCTTTTGGCGTACGCAAACTTTTTGTTTTGGTCGTACGTACACTTTTAGTAGGGATTCTACGCAATGTTTTATAAATGAGACTGCTGAACAGTCACAAATCCATTGTCTGAGGCCATTAGAATATCATTAATAACTTTTACCAGTGCTGTTTCAGTGCTATGATGAGCTCTAAAACCTGACTGGAATTCCTCAAACAGGTTTTCTGCTGTTTAGATGCTCACATATTTGATTAGCAACTATTTTCTCAAGAAATTTGGATAAGAAAGGAAGGTTAACTATAGTTCTGTAGTTAGCTAACTCATCTTGATCCAGGGAGGGTTTCTTAAGTAAAGGCCTAATTACAGCAACCTTAAATTCCTGAGGCACATATCCATTTATTAAAGATAGATTCATCATGTCTAGGATAGGGCCAGTAACCAGAGGGAACACTTCCTTAAATAATTTGGTTGGTATTGGGTCTAACATACAAGTTGAGGGTTTAGATGAAATGAATATTTGTGATGATTCCAAAAGTTCAACAGAATCAAAATGGTAAAGACATAAACATGGTTCTACAGTTGTCTCTGATACTGCCTCATTTACTGAGAGCGAGTTAGTCATGTTTGGGAGAGTGCCAAAGATTCATTTTCTTTATAGAATTTATTTTACTTATGAAGAATTCCATAAAGTCATCACTACTGAGAGAAGGGGGAATAGTTGGCTCAACAGAGCTATGACTCTGTGTAAGTTTGGCAACTGTACTAAAAAGAAACCTAGGATTGTTTTTATTTACCTCTATTAATGATGAGAAATATACTGTTCTAGCTTTTTGAAGGGCGTTTTTATAAAGTAGTAGACTATTTTTCAAAGTCAGAAAGAAATCATTTAAGTGTGTAGAGCACCATTTTCTCTCCAGTTTGCTAGTATTCTGCTTTAAAGTGCGCAACTCTGCACTAAACCAGGGAGCCAACCTCCTAGGCTGATTACCTTCTTTTTTAAGGGTGCTGCACTGTCTAGTGCCAAACGCAGTGAGGAAGTAATACTTTGAACCAGACCATCAATTTCTGAAGGGTTAGTTTTGGAATTACTGCCATCCAGTGTGGTATTCTGAGACATATAGGGAAGCAAGAATGCAACAGATTGTTTAAAACTTGTTACAGCTGTCTGATAAACTTCTACTGTAATTAAATTTTCTTTCAGATTATGAACATTGGTTATCAAAAAATGGTCAGATAGGACTGGGTTATGTGGGAGGACTGTTAACTCATCACACTCAATGCCGTATGTCAGTACAATGTCTAAAGTGTGTTGACCAGAGTGTGTGGGTCCCTTCACTTTCTGAGTAAAGCCATTTGAGTCTAAGATAATATTAAAGGCTGCAGTTAAGCTATCATTTTCAGTGTTCACGTGAATATTAACATCCCCTACTATAATTACCTGATCAGTGTTTAAAACTAAATCAGATAAAAAAATCTGAGATCTGGTTCCAAGAATTGAGAGTAAGGGCCTGGCTGACGATACAAAACCACAAACAAAAGTGGTTTTAATGTTTTGCAATTTGGATGAGGAAAACTAAGGATTAGATGTTCAAAAGAGCTGTAGTTAATAATTGGTCTAGGGCGAATTTGCAAATCTGTCATGTGCTGGTGTTGGTACACCGAGTTTAATTAGGTCCAGAGTCAACGCAGCCATCTACCAGGACATTTTGGAGCACTTCATGCAGACCAGCTTCATGCAGATGCTGACTTAATTTTTCAGCAGGACTTGGCACCTGCCCACATTGCCAAAAGTACCTAAATCTACTTCAATTACATTGGGATTACTGAATTTGACTGGCCAGCAAACTGGTCTGTCCTGAACCCCATAGAGAACATATAGAGTATTACAAAGAGAAAAATGAGAGACATAAAACCAACCAATGTAGAAGAGCTGAAGGCCGCTATTAAAGCACCATGGTCTTCCATAACATCTCAGAAGTGCCAAAGGCTGATAGCATCCATGCCATGCTGCATTGAGGCAGAAAGTGATGCAGAAGGAGCCCATATTCAGGATTATGCTTTTCAGATGTCCGACATGTCTCCATTTAAATTCTTGTATTATTGATTTCATGTAATATTCTAATTTTCTTAGCTTTTGAATTTGTTCTTATAATCTATGAGCCATAATCACCAAATTATAACAAATACTGGCTTAAAATATCTTTCAAAAAGAACAAATCAGAACTACTGAAACATGCTGCCATCATGAGTGGCACAAGTACAGATCTTACTTGGATAATTTTAATTTCAAAAGGTTCCCCAATGTTCCACGTTTTCCGTAGGTGTGAATGATGGTTCTCACATTAGTGATTTGGAGTCTCAATGCCTTAGAAATGCCTTAGTATACTTTTCTCATCTGCTCTTGAACTTCTTTAGATCAGAGCACAGTGTGTTGCCTTTTGAGATCTTTTAGCCAACTTTGTGTTTTCAGACAAGTTCTACTAAGAAAAAAAAATGTTTGATATGGTGTTCTTAAAGCGTGATAATAAAGCACAAGCATTAAGAAATACATAAGGAAGCAAATACTTTCATACCTGTAGACCTGAAAAATCCATAAAGCTCAAGAGAAAGCTGAATAATGATTAGAGTGTGATTGTATAATCTCTCTCTTTGTAATGTTGTACTTTTTGAGAGTAGTAAAGCAGACACGAGAGTGTCTGAAGCACTTTTACTAGGACTGTACCTTAGCTATTATGACAGAGTGGAAATCATTTCCATATCAAAAGGACACCCAGAAAATATGAAAACCAGCACAAGACGAGAAGCGGTGCTCTAAGGTTTGAAACCAAGCAGCTGAAGAAGGGAAAGAAGCGAGTGAAAGGCAGTGATTAGAGGAACCGGCGAGGCAAAGTGACAAGAAGAAAAATGAACTGTTTTGTATCTCAGATCCGAAAGGTGTCTCATCTTCACAAAGGGTGTTTCCTCTAATGAAAGGCCGTAATGTGGAATGGGGCCCGGGAGGAAATTAACTGGAGGAATCAGCGAAAAGTGCAGTAAGACGGAGCGAGGAAGGCGAGAGGGATGAAAGGGGGAAATCCTGCTCACTTTTTGTGCTCCCATGCGGAGCGTGACATGGGAGTACTGCTCGTGTCGCCTCCCTGTGGTCCTGACTCGGTTTCTGAGGGGGGGGGAGTGGGTTAATCCCAACGCCGCGCAAAGTGTCAAGTGGCACAAGTCAAGACAATGTGACACAGTGAGGAAAGTTTTAAACATAAATGCTTCAAAAGACGAAGGAACTCTTGCCAGCACACTTTTTTTTTTCTGAGCTGATGTGATTGGTTACAACAAACCGCACAGGGTACAAGAAGATCAGTTACCTTCGTTCAGTCAGTGCCAGTTCACACTCTTGTTACAGTCACTCATTTATTTTTTATTCGACAGCAGCTGCTGGCAGTATCATATGGTTAGAACAAATTTAACAAGGATCATCAGAGCTGTAGACCTCCTGCATTATTACACACAAACTCGGTCACGCCACGAATGTGCTCACTACAGTAAGCACGGACGCTCCCTTGAAAACAGCTTGAAGCACCATGCATATGTGAAAATCCCGTAGAGATAGCGGTAAAACCGCTCTCACATGGATGTTCATCAACCCTGAACCGTCAGCAGCAACCGTTTATTGGAGTGCCTGTCAGCTCTTGTCTTTTTCAGTGTCCTGCATTGTTGACTCGTTGAGACCCTGTAAATCCTGTCGTTAAAGCTGATTCAGCTGGTTTTATTGGCCCTGCGCTGGTCTGTCGGAGAGAGGCCACTCTGACTATAAGGAATTAAGGGGCTGGTGGTTCAGTAGTAGCCAGCTGATAAAATTAGTATAAACCACATCAATGTTTATGTCAGTATTTTCCTCATTCTGATTTTTTTTTTTTAAATAACACCAGATGGCCCTGACAATTAAAGTAATCAAGGAATCCAGAAATCTAAACTAAACAGTCCATAAATGACTGTACGTGTAATGAACTGAAATAGTACTGGAAATCAGTGTTAAACAGAGTAAGATGCAGAAAAGGCATATAAAAAACAGGAAACCAGCTGCAATCTATCAGTATGTGTGCAGCCCATTGTCAGCTGTATTAATATTGTCTGATGTCCTAAAAAAGTTTTTTTCATTAGCAAAATATTGGTAATAAACAGCATCATTTCAACATGAAACCACTCACTGCCAGCTTAGTCTTCTAAGATTTCCGTGGTCCAAACAATATTGAAATGAACAAGGAACCACGGAGTACTCACATGAATTCAAGAAAGGCCCGGAAGTGGCAGGTAGAGTTTTTGCTATAAATCCAAGAATTATATACCTACGTCTTTTAGGTACATTCAGTGTGCAAGAATCCACTGCTGAAAAAAAAAAAGGAAAAACAGCCCCAAAGCATGATGTTTCCACTCCCATGCTTCACAGTAGGTATGGTGTTCTTTGGATGCAACTCGGCATTCTTTCTTCTCCAAACACAAGTAGATTTTTTACCAAAAAGTTCCATTTTGGTTTCATCTGAACACATGACATTCTCCCAATCCTCTTCTAGATCAAATCCAAATGCTCTCTAGCAAACTTCAGATGGCCCTGGACATGTACTGGCGTAAGCAGGGGGACACGTCTGGCACTGCAGGCTTTCAGTGCCTGGTGGGGTAGTGTGTAAACTGATGGTAGCCTTCGTTACCTTATGTTAACGTAAAGTAGTTTATATCCCCCTGTGTGGTTCTGGGATTTTTGCACATCATTCTTGTGATCATTTTGACCCCACGGTACGATATCTTGCATGGAAAGCTCTCAGAACAGTATCATATTAATGGTAAGTTTATTTTAACAGTGACACATAGCACATCGAAAGGAAAATTGAAGAAATAACTTTAAATAAAAGATAGAAACTGATTTGCATTTCATTGAGAAAAATATGTATTGGAACCCTCTAACAAAAAATAATTAATACTTAGTGGCAAAACCCTTGCTTGCAAGCACAGAGGTGAAACATTTCTTGTAATAAATGACCAAGTTTTCACACATTTTAGGAGGAATGTTGGTCCACTCCTCTATGCAGATAATCTCTAAATCACTAAGGTTTCGAGGCTGTCTCCATGTAACTTTGATCTTCAGTTGCCGCTATGGGTTTTCTATTGGATTAAGGTCCAGAGACTGATTCCATGAACACTTCAGGTCTTCTTCTTGAACCACTCCTTTGTTGCCTTTGCTGTATGTTTTTGGTTATTGTCTTGCTGGAGCAACCATCCACGACCCATTTTCAGTTTCCTGTTGCTCAGGATTTTACAATACATGGCTCCGTGCTTTTTCTTGTTGATGTGGTGAAGTTTTCCTGCCTCCTTAGCAGAAAAACAACCCCAAAGCAAATCGTTTCCACCTTCCTGCTTGACGGTGAGGACGGTATTTTGGGGGTCATAGGCAGCATTTTTCTTCCTCCAAACGTGGCGAGTTGATTTAATGCCAAAGAGCTCAATTTTGTCCTCATCTGACCACAGCAATTTCTCCCAGTCACTCTCTGAATCATTCAGGTGTTTATTGGCAAACTTCAGACGGGCTCCACATGTGCCTTCTTGAGCAGGGGGACCCTGCGAGCTCTGCAGGATTTTAATGCATTGCAGTGTAATGCGTTTCCAATGGTTTTCTTGGTGACTGTGATCCCAACTAATTTGAGGTCATTAACACAACTACTCATCCTGTGTAGTTCTAGGATGATTTCTCACCTTTTTTAAGAATCATTGACACCCCATAAGGTGAGACCTTATGTGGAGCCCCAGACCGAGGTCTATTGATGGTCATTTTGTGCTCCTTCCATTTTTCAACAGTTGCACCATAAGTTGTCACTTCTCTCCCGGCTTGTTAATGATTTTGTTGCCCATCCCAGCCTTGTGCAGGTCTACAATTTTGTCTCCAGCATCCTTGGACAACTCTTTGGTTTTTCCCATGTTGGAGAGTTTGGAGTCTGCTTGATTGATTGATTATGCGGACAGCTGTCTTTTACACAGGTGACTAGTTAAGACAGAATTCTTTAATGAGGGTGACTAATTGAGTAGGATTGTCTAAGTACTCTGTGGGATCCAGAACTCTTAATGTTTGGTAGTGGTTCAAATACTTATTTCACTTAATAAAATACAAATCAGCTTCTATCTTTTATTTAATTTTTTTTTTCAATTTTCCTTTTGATGTGCTATCTGTCACTGTTAAATAAAACTACCATTAAAATGATACTGTTCAAAGACTTTTCATGTCTTTTTCATTGGACAAACTTAAAAAATCAGCAGGGAGTCAAATAATTATTTCCCCCACAGTATGTCTTCCATTTTCTACTAATTACACCCACAATTGATTTCTTCACACTAATCTGGGGCAGGTCTATAATTTTGCTTCTGGTGTCCTTGGACAGCTCTTCGGTCTCGGCCAAAGTGGAATTTAGAGTGTGACTGTTTGAGGTTGTGGACAACTGTCTTTTAAACTGATAACAAATTCAAACAGGTGCCTTTAGTACAGGTAACATATGGAGGACACGGGAGCCTCTTACAGAAGAAGTTACAGGTCTGTGAGAGCCAGAAATCTTGTTTGCTTGAAGGTCACCAAATACTTATTTTCCACCATACTTTGCTAATGAATTCTTTAAAAATCTGACAATGTGACTTTTTGGATTTTATTTTCTCATTTTGTCTTTCATAGTTGGGACATACCTTTGATGAAAATTACAGGCCTTTTTCATCTTTTTAAGTGGGAGAACTTGCAAGTTGGTGACAGAATACTTTTTCGGCCCACTATATCTAAAATATCTGAGTGGGGGGAAAAATGCGGCCTGGGGCGATGAAATGACTATGCGCAATCCTAGATACTTTTCTTAAAAACTGACTCTAGACGTAGAAACATATTTGTGCTTTTTGGGTGGTTGCAGTAACAAGCAAAAAAAATCACATGAAGCCTCTGTGACAAAATTTAATCGCTTTAGCTGAGAGAGAAAAAGAGAGGAACATGGAAAGTTGTAATTTGTAAAGATAATTACATATTCTCTTACAGAACATTTTTATAAATGCAGAGAGACGCCCCCACAAAACATTCAGTAGCTCATGTCCTTGTCTAATATAGGCCAGAATTTACACACAGAGCACACACTACACAACAGACAGGATGTCCATGTGTTGCTTTTGTATTCTGTGCACATGTGAGCCTAAACTCTTATTTCCCTCTCCTATTTCAGGACTATTTTCTATTGGGCTGAGGTCACATTCATTGTGTAATTATCTGCAGAGCTCAGAAGATGACATGATGTTGGGTCATAAAAGGCATTCAAATATTAGGAACCCAACCTGGATAAGTATATTCTGTAAATACATTTTGAGTAGACATTGTTGTAGGGATAAGCCCAAGCAGCTACGATTTATTTAGGGTATTTTATTAGTCTTAAATCTCAGTGAGTTTTACAGCCTACAACCGAAGAGATCAGCCTTGAATTGTCTTGTGTTTAAAGTGTGCTATACAAATGATATTGCCTTGCCTTGTGTGAATCCATTCATGTTTACTCCAGGTATGCATGATCTTAATCTTTATATTTTATTTAACAGACATCCCACATTCAAAGAGCCTTCAAGAATAGTTTGAATGGGGATGGGGGGTTAAAACAGCTGCACAGGGTTAAAAAAGCAAAGTGAGTTTAGCTAAATGTTTGCTGGTTTGTGTGTCAAAACGATATTAAATAGCCCCCTAGTTTTTTGAGCAATAGGAAACTATCAAGCACAGTTTTAGCATCAACAAATCGTATCAACAAACTTTTTAATTATTCTTAAAATGATTGCCTTAGATGACATTGAATAATATAGGTACTTAACATATCTGAGTTATTTTTATTTTTTTACATTAGATCAGAGATGTCCAAAGTGCGGCCCAGGGGCCATCCACGGCCCATGGACTGATATTGTTCAGCCCTTTAAGATTGCTACATTCTCCAACACAACGCAAATGCTTGATGAAGATGGAGACTTTTTATAAGAGCATAATTTTTGCTGAAAAATTAAAATGATTGGAAAATGATCCAAATGAATCATGTTTTATCATATTTTTGCTTTCTTTTTAATTTCATTGTGCAAACAACTAATGCAAAACACAGATTTTCAAATAAAAAGTGACCCAAACTCTCTTATTTTCTGCTAAGAAAAACAGATTTTTTTTGCCTTAAAATTAGCCCCACTGAACTATTGAAAACATAATGATTTATTTTAAAAATACATTTTTTACAAGAATTCCTGCTTTATTTGTTTCATTAAAATATTACATGTTTAATTTATTGTTAAGCAGGTAAAAAAATGACTTTTTTATCTAAAAAAAGGAAATATCGTATTTTTGTGGCCCATGGGCGCTTTCGACTTGATGATCTTGGCCCATGTTGTAATAAGTTTGGACATCTCCGCATTAACTATAGTTAGTGGTGTAAATCAAATAATCTGTACATTCAAAAGAATTAAAACAAATTAGTCCAGAGAAATTCACTTATATGTAATGTAGTGTAAGCTTGGAGTGATTATTGAACACACTAGCAGAAATGTGTTAAATGCATAATAGAAAATCCTAATTGGACAATTAAAATTGCAAAAGTTTTCCTATATGGAGAAACAAGTCTTGTGAATTATTCAGGTGTTGTTTTCACCCATTCATCTAAACAAAGTGTCTTAAAGTCTTGAAGGTTCTGGGTGTTTTTATCCATGCACTCAACTCTTCTGCTCTTTTCACAGATTTGTAGTTGAATACAAGTCAGGTGATTAAATAGGCAACTCTAGAAGTTTTATCGTCTTGATTTTTACTGTTTAGTGGCCATTCTAGAATTTAATTTGCTGTGTTCTTTGGGACCATTTCTATGCTTCAATATTCACACTTGTTTCATCTTCAGAATTAGTTCCCAGCACATTTCTCCATATATCCTAGATGTACATGAGGTGTGACAGTATAATCCATTATACTTTTAGGAAGCCCATACTGTGATATTCCCACCTGAAAACGTCACTTTTGTATTTACGGAGAACCTTTCTTCCTCCACACAATGACATCCAAGTAGTTGAGCTTTGGCCTTACCGTCCATACAAAATTATCAGACTATTTCACTGGCTTGGCCAAACTTAATTGTATTCCATGGCTGAGGAACATACGTAATTGAACACTCTGGATTTTGAAAGTTCTCCCACTTAGACATTACGGAGGGGTCTCCCTTGCACTGGGGCTGTGAGTGTAAGACAAGATCTCACCTGGTGGGGTATCACTGATGAGAAGAAAGAAGAGGAATCAGACCAGAACTACACTGGAATGGCTGTTCAATGACATGAAGCGAGCTGGGACCACAGTTTCAAAGGTTACTATTGGTAGAACACTACGCCATCATAGTTTCAAATCATGCGTTTCACAGAAAGTTCCCCTGCTCAAGTCATCACATGTCCAGGCCTGTCTGATGTTTACCAATGACCATGTGAGTGATCCAGAGGAGGCATGGGACAGAGTAACGTGGTCAGATGAAACCAAAATGGAAGTTTTTAGTCTAAACTTCACTCACTGAGTTTGGAGGAAAAAGAATGCTGAGTTGCCTCCCCAGAACATAATCTGTACTGGGAAGCATGGGGGTGGAAAAAACATGCTTTTAGTTGATCAAAAATCCCAGAAGCACCCAGGGGAACATAGTGAATGACCTGCAGAGAGCTGGGACTCAAATCCTGCTGTGGCAGACGTGTCCCCCTGCTTAGGCCAGTACATGTTCAGTCCTGTTTAAAATATGCCAGAGAGCATTTGGAATTGATCTAGAAGAGGAGTGGGAGAATGTCATGTGGTCAGACATAACTAAAATATAACTTTTTGGTAAAAACTCTACTTGTCGTGTTTTGGAGGAAGAAGAATACTGAGTTGCATCCGAAGAACACCATACCTGCTGTGAAGCATTGGGGTGGAAACATCATGCTTTGGGGCTGTTTTTCTGTAAAGGGGCCAGGAAGACTGAGCCGTGTAAAGGAAAGGATGAATGGGGTCATGTATCGTGACATTTGGAGTGAAAACCTCCTTGTGGGTCACAGGCTGCATTTTTCTTCTTCCAAACACGGTGAGCTGATTAAATGCCATCAGCAAGCGCATTAAAGATGAAACGTGGCTGGGTCTTTCAATATTACAGTGATCCTAAACCCACCGCCTGGGTAACAAGGAGTGGCTTCGTAAGAAGCAGTTCAAAGTCCTAGAGTAGCCTAGCCAGTCTACAGACTGCAGACCCATAGAAAATCTTGGAGGGAGTTGAAAGTCTCTGATCCCCAGCAACAGCCCCCAAAACATCACTGGCGCTCTGCATGAAGGAGTGGGCCAAAATACCAGCAACGGTGTGTGAAAAACTTAAAGAAAACGTTTTACCGCTGTTATTGCCAACAAAGGGTATAATCAAATCAGTTCTAAAATACTTTATTGATCCCAGAGGGAAATTAAGTGTTGTTGTAGCTCATTGCTGATGAATTTTTCATGATGGCTGTGGGGGAAAAGGATTTCCTGTAGCGGTCTGTATTGCAGCGAAACTGAAGAAGCCTCCGACTGAAGATACTCTGTTGCTGTAGGATAGTCTCATGAAGAGGATGCTCAGGGTTTTCCATAATCTTTTTAATTTTATGAAGAATCCTTCTTTGCATCATTATCTCCAGGTGTTCCACAGGTGTCAGATATATATAACAAAGTATTGAGATTAACTTTTGTTATTGACAAAATATTTATTTCCCACCATATTTTTTTTTTCTCATTTTGGCTCTCACAGTTGAGGTAAACTTTTTATGAAAATTACAGGCCTCTCTCTCATCTTTATAAGTGGGAGAACTTGCCCAATGGGTGGCTAACTAAATAATTTTTTGTCCCACTGTATGCTCCAGTAAAAAAACAGCTGATTGTCAGATTTGGAGTCACATTCCACAGACAAATCTGCAAAAAGATCAATCTTAGGCAGGGGTCCACTGCACGACTTGGAGGTCAGTCTGGTATACACTATAAAGTGCTAGTTTGACTTTTAAAAGTTCTAAAATCAGTGACATTAACGCTGTAGAAACAGCTCCACCCATTCATGAACTCTGTCGAGGTTTGATTGGCAGGAACGTACTCTAAATCTTTTCCCACTAATACAGAGAGACTCTCTAGATAAAAGTCTTGCTGTCAAGTCTGTTTGAGTCGGCCGAAATGTGATCGTAAGTGGGCTAGTTCCAGATGAATAAAATCTCCATGTGACGATTGAGCTTCTGGCTTGTAAAACATAAGTGTCTGTCAGGACCCGTGGGAGCTCCTGGTTTCAGCTTAAACACTCTCAGCAGCAGGACTTTTAGTGACTTCTGTCAGTTTCCTCCCCTTGTGCTGGCAGGGCCAGTGTGACAGAACTTAAAAAGACGTAGGGTTCAATAGTTAGAACACCTCAGGCAATGTTCTGCCACTGACACTTATTTAAAAGGTCACGTTAAATGTCAGACAGAGGGCAGCTGTTGCTCGAGGCCATGATCCCACTGGAGACTTTTTTTTAAAACATTTCATCATATTTGGCTTTCTGTGGAGGGTTTTCCTCAAACATCTGGACCGTTTCTTAAAAGATTTAACAGACCAGGTCAGTTTAGAAAATGTACATTACAGTAGCAACCAGAAATAAATTCATTCTAAGAAAAGATGAATGTGACTGACTATAACAGTCAACTTAACAAATGGTTTAACAGGCAAAGGAATTGCAGACTTAATAGGTCTGGGTCTCTCTTCCATTTTGAAATAATGTGAAATTGTGGTGGAAAGGTGGAGATTTGAAAAGACGTACACCTTTTTTGGAGCTTAAGTAACGAACGACCACCCCAGTCTGTTGCTGTACACCGCTTCTTGAATTGGCTAAAACATGAAACTACAAACTATAGGACGTGCCACCATTTCAATCCTATTAATTAGGGCTGTGCCAATCTGTGAGGCCTCACGATTCGATTAATAAACCATTATTTCTGTTGCAACCCCCGACCTCCCAATGTAGGGATTTTTTTCTTCATTCCCAAGGCCAGAGCGCAAAATTTCAGATTGAAAGAATAATAATTAAATGTATGTATTTTGAAATGCACATTCTATACTTTTTCTCCGAAAGACATAAAAATTCTAGTAAAACACATTCTAGTAAAAGTCAAGTATTTCACTAAACTGTTTCAATCTGCAATCATGCATTTGGATATTGCTGACGACCTCCTGATGTCAATTACAGAAATACTGGTTTTGCTGATGCATAATCCTCTGCAAAAACAATTGTGTGTGTAGATGAATGTAGAGTAGTTGCCAGAGTGAGCAAAATGCAGTTTTCCTACCAGGCTCCCAATATGCAGCTTAGTGACGCACTGAAGAAAATGGAAGTGTCTTTTTTTCAATGTCCTTGTTGATCATCACTAAGAGAACAGAAATGATGCGTGACATTGCTAGCAGGTTTCGTGTTCTCACAAACTTTCCTGATCTCCCAGATTGTGAAGCAGGGCTGGACGATGATTAAATAAATACATATATTGATCGATAGGCATGTGTTGCAATAGAAAAAAAGGGGTAGACAAGAAAGTTGGATTAAAATACAAAACAAAGTTTCCCCTCAGGTTGCTTAATACAACAGTCATTACTTACTCCAAACGAATCATTAAGAATGACCCAGGCAGCTCCGTTAGACCTGTTGGCTTCAGCTCTCTGTGACTGCACTAGGCTCTGGTGTTCTGGGCTCAGTCTACACTCAGCAATCGGTGAGTAGCTGGTTAGCTTTAGCAGTAGCAGCTGAACTGAATTTGATTCAGCTTTATTGATGCAGCTTTACAAGCAACCTAAACCAAAGGTTTAATGGCACTGGTTTGAGCCATTAGTATATTTGCTATACTATATATACTAGTATATAGTATATTAGTATATTTATAATGTTTAAAAGATTAAAAAGTATCAAGACAAATATTCAATTTACATTACTAACATAATTTAAAAGATATCTAATATAATGGTTAATCACATTACTCATTCATTGGATTTGATGATATCACTCAGGTCTCTTGATTTGTTTGTGTTTCTTACAAACTTAGTTATGGTAAAAAAAAATTGTTTGAAAAAATGACTTAATTTAATTTTTAGTTAAAATGAGATCATCTGAGTAACAAAATGACCAGGAAGGCACTTATAATACCTTTTCTACATTTTGCAATAGTAATCAAAATGACTATTCTCTTTATCGATACGCTCTTTTTCCATATCGTCCAGCTCTATTAGGAGCAGGCTAAAGAACTGACCAAAACTCTGACCCTTGGACATCAATCCAGGCTTTGTCAAGTGATACCATGATGGGGACGGATGCAATAATTTTAAGCTAACTGTGAAAAAAACCCTCTTCCCTGTAACCTATTATATATGAAGCCTATTCTTCATTATTGTGTAATGAGATTTTTATTATACACAGTGCTGCGGGAATTATTCTGTACAACACCATCAGAAGCTTGGTTTCATGATATCCTGATTCTATTTAACACTTGTAATATATTCTACACAACCATATATGATTACAAACAAATCACCTTCCTGTTATAATAAAGATTCAAAAAGTGACCAAATGTTTATTTTAACGACATTTTTCTGTGTTAACTAAGCTACCATGTTAAGCTAAGCAGCTAAATCTCTCGGCATGCAGAGCTTGCCGTGACCCTCCCGGCTCGTCAGCAGGGGGTGCTTAATCCAACTATGACCACAGATCATACGAGACGGAATTTAGGCATATTATTAAACGGAAGAAAACAAACTAACAAGGATTATCTTAGTAATGGCGAGCGAAGATGGAAGAGCCCAGTGCTGATCCCCGTCCGACTGCCGTGTGTTTCACTGGAGCCTGAGTCAGTAATGGACCCCAGTCTTGTTTATGAAAATAGCCTAAAGTTGGGGGTAAACGCCATCTAAGGCTAAATACTGAGACAATTTTGGTCTTAAGTTACACGTCACTGATTTTAGTAAACAGAGACAGTGTAGGAGTTGTGTTGCAGTTAGCCAATCAAAGTACAGAAAGTTGTAATTTTTGCATTGTTTCGCTCCACCCACTCCCACGCTGAAACGGAACACACTGAAAAAAAGAGAGTGGAAGGATTTTATTTATTTATTTTTTTTTCACAGAAACTGACTCGGACATAATTCTTTCATACCAGAAACCAAAGAAAATGTTAAAAACAGCAGTACTTGAGACCTTTAAAAGTTAATCCTTAAACACTTGTCACTTATACTGTGGATCCCAGTTCTTCATCAGTCAGAATCATCCTTTAAAACCATTGCTGTTTAACATCTGCAGCTTTAGATCAGGATCCATTTGAACAAAATAAGAAGCACTGCAGGAGGAGAAAGCCTGCATCCTCAGCAGATTCTTCCCAGAATAAAATAAAGATATAAATAATGTATTTACTTTAATACAAAAAGAGGATGATGAAGAAATGAAATCCACAATAATGAAAACTGGGTTAATGCTCTGCAGAGGCTTGCAGTATGACTTCAAAGATGTAAGACATCAATGCAATCATTCTGTCAGGTTCAGACTGCTGAAATATTGCTTTAATGGAAAACAAACTGAGCAGCAGAGGGTATATGCGTTTTCATAGAACCTGGTAATACAAGAGTGTCCGGGGAGAGTTGCAACAGTGGGCCGATAAAAACTTGGCTAATATCATCGGTTGACTTTATTAAACTCAAGGCACAAACAGAAGTGTGCTGTATTTCCTGCTGCTTAAGCAATAAAGTTCACCAGCCCCATGCTAAATTATTCAACCTCCTAACCCCCCCAACCCATGCTTGTTATTATATATTTCTTTTTTTTTACTTTTCGTCATGTTATAACCACCAACTTAAACTTATTTTTATTCAGATTTATTAATGGGCCAACACAGATCAGTTGATGATTCTGACAATCAGTGTTGAGCATCTTACATTAAAAAAGTAATTACATATAGTTACAAATTACTTTTTCCAAAAAGTAATTGAGTTAGTAACTCAGTTACTACACTGTAAAAGTAAGTAGTTACTAATGAAAGTAACTGTTGCGTTAATTTTTTGTTTGATAACACAGTTATGTTTAATAATATCTGTAGCGTCAAATATTTTTGTTACTGAAAGACCCAAAAAAACACCATATACAGTATTTGAACTTGAACAAATAAGATAAGTGTTAAGCAGAAAAATAAAACAAATACATTCTAAAAGTAAATATTGTCCATACATAATCACAAACTTTTCATTAAAGTGAAAAACTGGGGCACATAGATTTGTTTAAAAAGAAACAAAGTAAAATATGTCTATTATGTTTTCAAATTAAAAATTTTCAAAAGCATCAGTAATATTGCATATTAAATAGAGCACTAGGTAATTGCATGTAGTAGGACTGATTTGTTGTCACATGAACTGGAAGGTAAGGAAGAAAAAAAATCACATTTTACAGTAACATATTAATAAGAAATATTGCAGGCATTGGAAATTGGGGATGAAACGCTGGAGTGGGTATCTATGCTTTAAGGAAACTAATGTCCATTGGATATCCAACGTAAAACTAACTTCTACGCGGTCTTTAAAACAAACAGTGAGACAGTGAGTGCACTAATTGTATTCGCCCACCGCGCCATCGCCATCTCTCTCCCTGAAGCTGAAATGTGTCTGTCAGAAAGTCGCTGCACTTCATTCAGCATGTTGTAGTAACGCGCCACTACATACCCCAGTAACGGTAACGGCGTTGTAACGGTGGGAAAAGTAATTAATTAGATTACTCCGTTGGAAAAAAAGAGACGCAGTTAGTAACGGCTTTATACTTAAACGCCGTTACTCCCACCACTGGTGACGATTCTGATTGTGCACATAGAAAAAGAAACAAACAAAACAAAACTGACATTCTTGTCAATTTCCCCAATGCGAAATAGCTGAATATCAGTCAGACTGGATGGAGAGTGTCCTTCAGCATTGGTTTCCAAATCTTAGCACGGATTCTCCAATCTGAAGTTGGACTTGGCCACTTTAACATATGAAGATGCTGTAAGGTAAAGTATTCCATTGGCTCTGACTGTATGTGTGTGTGTGTGTGGGTGGGGGGGCGGGGGTTCTTCTGCTGAAAGGTGGACCTCTGGGCCAGTCTCAAGATACTTGCGGCCTCTATCAAGATTTTTCTTCCAGGATTGCTCTGCTTAGCTGCATCCATTTATCTTCGCAGCATGATGCCACTACCAACATGTTCCAATGTAAGAATTGCATGTCCATGGTGATGTACATGTTCCAATCAATGTTTTATAACCTAACACTTGCTCTAAACTTCTTGCCAACTTTTGAGCGGTCAGAGTGACGGTGGGTGAATATGAATCCATGTAACACACAAGATTGAAAATTCAAAAACGAAGTGCCCTTTTTTTCAAATGTACAAATACTCACTCCTTTATCCTTTGTCTTAGTGAGGTAATGAAATACCTAAACGTGTGTGGTGGTACAAATCGACAAATTGTGTACAAGGTGGAATACATACTTTAGAGGCACTATGAATACATTGGTTTTTGTGCTTTAGTGCTCCAGAAACCATTTTGTTTTCTGACTCTTTGCTTAAATTGAAGTTTACATGTAGGCAGAAGTCACTGAAAGCAATCCATGTTCATCACTGTTTTCTACATTTCCATGCCCTTAAATAGAGGGAAATTGTGTTGCCGTTGCTCTCTTAGCCTCGGGCTTTAAACTAAAGAGAGAAGAAACGTCTCAGCAAAGCCCGGCCGTGGCATTTCTCTGCGTGCTAATGAGAAACAGGTTATTTCTACACAATATAGTGTGTGTGTAACAAGACACAATAGCAGACTGGCTGGTGGGAAAATGATTACATTGCACAACAACAAAAAAATCTTATTATGCATTGCCTACAGTACTATGCAGTTCCTACTTACTGTGTGTAAGAACTTATTATTGTGTGTAAGAACTTACACACAGTGGGTACGAATTCATAGAATCTTTAAAAACTTGCTGGAAATGCCTTGGCTTGGCTGTAAATATAGTTGACCTTTTGAGGTCTTTCTTCAAAAGAAAGTATGAAATCAGATTATGTCTATTATGACAGACCAAATGGATTTTCCTTGTTCCCACTTGTCCTTTTAAAGTTCTGAACCTTTTTTCCATTTGGACTTTCTTGGAAACGAAGAGAAAATGTGGCCGTGCATGCTAAAGATCCATCGTTTGTCTTTGTGTAAAAAGCTGTACTGTCAAATCTGAGCTTAGTAAGTACTTTTCAATCTTGCATCAAGAGTGATGCACCATCATGTCAGGGAATGTAAGGTTGTTTAGTTAGCAGAACACGTCACAAGGTAGAGGAGTGCCAGAAAATACTTGAAATGACTTTTTAGCAGCCAAATATGAAATGTATCATTCAGGTCAGCCCAACTTGTCAAGTTTGTTCAGGTATTTAAAATTCAAATAAAAAGCAGATCCGTAGGAAAAGATGTAGGTGCTTTGAGATTTGTATCATCTCATTGAGCTGAAGTTGACATGCAAAGGAATTCTTTCGAGAACCACGGAACATTGAAAGAGCCCAATACTTCAAAGAAAAAGCCTTGATCAGCTTTCTTTCACAATATTTGTGCTAATTTCAGGGTTGGGAGAATCTTTGAAGCTCTGTAGCATCCCAGGTATTTGATGATGCTGGACTAATAGATAAATATATCGTACAGAGCCAAAAGTATTGTCTCATCCATCCAAATCATTGATTTCCAGTCACTTCCACGGCCAGCATCTGGGCATGCAGTCTGATTTTATAAACATCTGTGAAAGAATGAATTATTCTCAGGAGTTTTGCAATTGGTCCACTTGTGAAAGGTTCTCCTCTAAGTATGCCACAGTGAATGTTAGTGGTATTATTGCACAGTGGAAGATTCTGAGAAGAACAATAACAGCCATGAAGTGGTTGAAATCCCAAAGGCCTGCAATGTGCTGAGGTAACCAACTTTCTACAAAGTCAACCTCTGAACTCCAAGTGACCTTCACATTACCTCAAGTACAGTAAACAGAGAACTTAAGAGAATAGTCTCCAAGGCCAAACAGCAATCGCCATGCAAAGTGCCTGATACAGTGATGTAAAACTTTGTATCAAGAGTTAGGCCGAGCCTCTTGGGTTCAGATACCATAATGTTTCTGCAAGACATTCAAGACAATTTCCTTCTTCAAAGAGTTTACGGAGAGGGAGTCAATTCTGTCTAGCTCGGGCAGAGAACAATTTCTCCTAGAGATGGATTTCTTTTTAGATCCTAATAAATATCTTTAAAACTCCAATGGTGATGAATCATCCACATCCTTATCTACATCTATATGGTATCTTGCCATATCACAGCTTTGCAGAAACAATCTTGGATGTTGCAACATATCTGGGTGCCAATGCATAAATCAAAGTCCTTAGGAATATAGATATACAAATTATGTGTTTATATATTTATCTGGCAGGTAAGGAATGTTGACCTCAATCTGTCAAAAACAAGTACCATTTCAGCAGTTTACCCAGTCAGTTAAAGATCCAGTAAAAGTACCCTGAAGTTCGGATAGTGGAAACACGGCTGTTGATTGTTTCTCTTATTCCAGTCTCTTGAAGACTGAAAAGGCAGTATAAGAAAGTGTCTTGTGAAACAATTATGTGCTGACTTGACCAGATGTTTGTCATTGGGTCTTTCAGAAGGACAATGATCCCAGTGTATTTTCTGTTTTCCTACAAAGACAACCATATTTTTCTTTAAATGGAGTTAACATGCCTCCTGACCTCATCGGCCTTGGTAGGAGCAAAAAGGCCATGGCATCATAGATCATCAAACATAAATTACACAAAGACTTACGTGCTTTTTTGATATAAACTTTCTTTGTTTATCATTAGTATTTAAGAAATTCCATTTTAGTATGTGATTGTTGGACTTTTTTTCTCTTAGAGCACCTCCGAACAATGGTTTATCTTAAAGAGGGACACCTAAAAATATTTTTGTGAAATGCAAGACAAACTTTGCAAATACCAGTCCTTCTGGTAACCAATAGCTTAAACGGTCACACACAGATAATTCTGCAGGACCACAAACAAACCAGTTTGTTGCATTGTGTCATTAAGGATCCAACATTCATGCTTCCACCATGCTATGATGTCCTTTGGAAAGCTTTTTAAGCAAACTATATGGGAGGGTTAGATGATATCACAGAATGTAGTGGTAAAATGCTGCAAATGCACCAGTCACAATTTTAGTGGTCTATTAGTGTGCATTACAATACTAAATCTAGCAATCTCTGCATGTTTTCCACAGAGAACATAGTTCCTTCTATTAACTGTAACATTTCAGAAACACTTCTATAACTTCCAGAGCAAACATATTAGCTTTGCAGTCCTCTGTTGAGCCTTGATGTTATCTGTCTGACCTCCCACAGCCTTAATGAACAGACATATCCATCCCTGGTGCAGACAATAGTTTCCTTTTAAATAACTTCCTACATCTTTGTCATTCCTCTTGCTTTAACCCCTCATTCCCTTCCTTAACTCTCTCATCAAAAATGCCCAGCACAAAAGCCTAGTATGCAGATCTCTTTTACCAGGAGTTCGGAAAAATCAAATCTGCATTTAGTAGATAAGGAATGACTGTCAGTGGTTTAAGAAAAGTTTAAACTTCATCCATCAACGCAAGTGCTCTACGACAGGCTAGCAGAGAGTGACGGAGACACGTCGTCTTTTGAAAATGTACTTCAAAAGCTACAGAGAGCAAAACATGTGTTGTCAGCACACCACTTCTTTGAAATTTTCCAACAGCACCATTTCCAAAATGGAAGATATCTAGTAGCAGACATGGAGCAGATCAAATAACATGCACAAGATAATTTATGAATGTTCAGCCACAGTGAGGAGCTTTTTATCATTTGTGTGCAAAAAGCCACAAAACATGACTGTTAGGTAAATCTGTCTCTCTAGATTGCCATTAAGTGTGTGTGCGTGTGTGTGTTTGCATGGCTGTTTGTCCTGTGTGTCTCTTGTGTTGCCCTGCGATGGACTGGCAACCTGTACAGGGTGTACCCCGCCTCTGACCTCATGACTGCTGGAGATAGACACCAGATCCGCTGCAGGATAGATGGTATATATAATGGATGGATGGATGACAGAACCCCCCCTCCCCTCCCAGCAAAGCACTCTACCACCAGATTTTCCTCGAGGGAAATCACCTTGCAGGAGAAGTAAAAAGGTAAGAAGTGAAAACGACCCTGACGATAGGTTTCCATACCCGTGGAAACTTGCTAACAGAGAAGTATAAACTGGGCTTAAGTTTTCTTCACCTTACAGCATCCATATTAGTTGTGTCTTTGGGTTAGACATTTCAACCTGTTACCTGTTGGTGGTGGTCAGAGGGCCTGGTGTCGCCTGTTACCAGCAGCCTCGCTTCTGTCAGTGTTCCCCGGGGCAGCTGTGACTATAGTCATTACGTTTACAAGCACCAAGAGAAATTCAAATTATTGCCTTAGTCTGACTGAAATTAGACGTTTGAAATGCATGTGTACACCTTAGTCCGGATTGATTCGAACCGAACTGGAGTTTCAGAAGCTCGGCTAAGCTACTCAGATAATGCAATTGGGAATCGGACTTCTCTGCAACAAACACCCCCACCTGTACTCAGGCATCCCATTGGAAAGCTAGGAGATAAGGAAGTGCAACTCAGCAACAACAAAGCAGTAGTATAAGAAGAATGTGGCGGCTAAGACAAACGTAAGCGGTCGATCAGTGCATATTTTGACTTACGAAGAGGCGGTGGATTGTGATTTTTGAATATCCTGCTTTGACTCTGTCTGCTTCAATCCTGTCAGCCTCTGTTTACTGCCTGAGTATAGCTTGAAGCTAACCGCTATAAGGCTAATACGTAGAGGTGTATGTCGCCATCTATTGTCAAGAAGTGGAACGTACTTCATTTAATAATTTGTTTTACTGAGTGACATATAAACTGGGACTTGGCTTTAAAAAGGGGGTTAGCCCTTAGTCAGATTACTCCAAAAAGCTCCATTTAGATGTGCATGCATACATGCTGAGTGTAGTAGCTTGCCTCCATCAGCGTGTGGATGTGTATGTGAATAGGTGGATGACTGAATGTAGTATCAAGCGCTTTTTGGTCCTCTGGCTGAAAAAGTGCTATACGAATGCAGACCATTTAGCATTTACCATCATTCACACAAAAGGGTGTCGTCAGTGTTATCTTGTAGCTTAGATGTATGGTGGAAATCCCAAATTTATTAAACAGTTTACTGATTGTGGTATCTCTACAAAAAGCTTTTAAAACTGATACTAAAAAATGTTCAACAAGTCAGACTTTGCTTTTTTAATAACGGCACATGAGTAAATCTTAGTTATTAGCAGCACAGATTCTCCTTTTAACAAACTCAAACATCTTGTAGAGCTGCTCATCAATGTAGGTTACCAAGTTTGATGCATGTACTTTAGTTTGTCCTTTTTAAGAAGTAAGCCATAATTGGGTGAGGTTCTTCAGTTGTTTCTGCTTTCTATTATAGATAGGTCTATTTTACATGACTTTACTGAGGATTTTTTCTGTCCACTTCCCTCCATGGTGCCTCGACTTGCCCTGGGCACAAGATTACATGGTTTCTGAGTGGCAGTTGCACTCAGGTTGTGGTTGATTTAAGACATCCATGCCTGCTTGCACAGGCTGGGTAACATCTGTGACATCTGGCTTGCTCTCAGGGGGAAACTGCAGTACAACCGAGAATGTCGGGTACAGCTGCTGCCATGCTGGGATGCAGATAGGGTAATTTTGCAGGTCAGTCAATGTTTTGCTCAGGTATGCTTTGGGAGATACTGCTGAGCATGGGGGATTTTACTTCCTCTTCAAAGCCTCGTCACAGCCCCCTCAGTCTTTCTACATGCTTCTCCCTTGATTTTTTTTGTGTGTTAGCTCTATGTAGACCTTCTCCTTCTGTTCATTCTCTCTAACATCCATTCATAATTTAACTCAAGTCCCCTAGGAAAATCTTTCTTCTTTGAAGAACAAAGTTAGCATCTTTCAATGAAAGGTGGGCTTTCCTCATACTATTCTTCTGTATTTTGTCATTTTTTGTCAACTCTTTTATATCAAGAGTTCTCAGTCTTTTTTATATTCATATCAGTATAAAAACATGTAGGTGGATGGATGGAAGGATGGATGTATGGAGATCACACTATGAAATAGTGAACATAGTGTGGAAATGCAATTGGTGCACACTCCATTCAGAAGTCAGATTAATAAAGACTTTGTAGAAAATAGTAATACTGTATATCATAAGGAAAGTAATATATCACATAAGAATGTATGAATAGTGTTATACATATATATAGTCATGTTTAGTGATTCAAAATATTATTGAAAATTTATTTTTTATTCATCACAAAGTGAAATATATTTAGCTCAATTTCCTGCAAACTGTTTCAAAACCATTATTTCTGATAGTTATGATCATTTATTTTCTTGCAGTTATTTTAAATGTGACATTTTAAATTAGAATATAACATCAGGATATATATCAAAACATCTATGATACAGAAATATGGGCTTAATGAAAAGTATGTTTAATACATGCTCACAAGTTATTTTCAAATACTACTTGAAATCTGATTAATTATCCTCAATGGAACACATATTCCAATTTACTGATTGCGACTGTACATGGGCTGCATAGATGTAGCACTCTTCCCTTGCAGCAAGAAGGTTCTGGGTTGGATCGCAGCCTGGGGTCTTTGCAGGGAGTTTCCATGCTGTCCCTGTGCGTTTGTGGGTTCCATCCGGGTACTCCGGCTTCCTCCTGCAGTCCAAAAACACGACTGTTAGTTTAACTTGTCTCTCTAAATTGCCTTTAGGTATGAGTGTCTGTGTGCTTGGCTGTTTGTCCCGTCTGTCTGTGTTGCCCTGTGAGTGACCAAAAACCTGTCCAGGGTCTACCCTGCCTCTTGCCTGATAATTGCTAGAGATATGCCCCCCCATGCATAGGACAGACAGCTAATGACTTCTAATGAATGGATGGACAATTGTACATGAGGCCAGATAACTGGTGTGATCCATTCTTGTATGAATGATATGAAACTCTTATGAATGTGGATTTTACACTCTTTCATTCTACAATTCGTCTGCCTTTCACATTCATCCATATTTCCTCTTGTCATCTTTGGGCTGTCTGTCCGCATCTCTCCATTTCTGAGGCCCTTTGTCGAGGATATGGATTTAGCTTAAAGAGAGTAAAACGTGAAGACAGCTTGTCGTGTTAAGACTACAACAATCTTTTTGTCTTTCCCTGTTAAGGACTGGCTTTATACCCTTTTACACCAGATTTTTATCATCCTTCATTTAATTCCCTCTCCAGCTGTCTTTTTCTGTGGGAATGAAAAAAGATGGTGAGAGGGATTCATCTGAGCCACAGCTGATAGGAAAAGAGCTTTAATTATAATATCACGGCGTCAAGTGTCGTATTTTCCTGACTCATGGGATCGACACACGGGGAGCGACGTCGCTTCTTCTCCGTTCATTTTCAATGGAACTTGTGCGATGAGGCAAAAATCGCCTGCCCTCCTCCAGCCAAGCGACAGGCGAGATTCGTAACTGTGAGATTCTGCGCTTGTTCTCGTAGACGTGCAGACGCGAGTTTGCGACGCGACACAAGAAAGTAGAAAAATGTTCAACTTTTGTCGCATGGCGCTACAACCAATCAGCGAATGTTTCATTGACTGACCGATGAGCTGAGAGCATGCTACTTCAAATTGCAACCGCTTCGACATGGAAGAACAGATCATTTTAGCTGTGTCCGATGTTCCAAATTTTATGATTATCATCCTTGAGGTTCATCATCAAATGATGATATTCTCCATGATGTTTCCTTGTTTCTAATATTGGATGAACCCAGAGTTGCCTTTTTCTTTTCTTAAGTAACGTGAAAAGCAAGATTTCTGTCAATTCCAGCAAAATATTCTTAATCTTTATCCTTGATGCTTTGTCTTTCACGGATCGCCTTTTAAAACGTCAGAATTGTCGCAAATTTAATAACCAATACGATTTCTTGGAGACAAGCGATCAGAGAGCGCGATGCCGCAATCGCTGCTGTGTATCGCATCCCGTGTGTTCATTTACACCTGGGTGGTGACGAGTTCGCCTGTCGCTGTCGCTTGTCGCTCCCCGTGTGTCGAGCCCATTAGGGTGTGATTTAACATTAACCTCAAATTTCACATTTTTGGCAACAGACAGACATGCAGGACAATGTGGTGAAAAAGTATTTGCCTCCTCAAGGCTTTATTTTCTTTTTTTGCTTTGATGTACCAATTTAATTATTCATATAAAACAATTTAAAATCTCTAACAAACACAACCTGAGTAATTATTAAAATTAATTTTCAACCCAGAATTTTGTTTGTAAAGGAAAGAAAAACAAGCTTTCCAAAGCAACTTGACCATTGGCCCCATACAATCACAAATCGCCTTTGTTTAATCTTTGTTTTTGGTCTAATTTTACTAACCACACTCTCGTCCCAATACTTACACACTGCAGAATCACATAATTACTTAGAATACTTGTAAAAATATGTTTTATGTGTTACCGAAGTAACTCTTAATAAATGATGAGAGAAGATTCAATGTCAGATTCTTGGAGGTTTAATAAAATATTTGTTGATCAAGCCAAGTAGGAGCAGACATTTACATTGAAGAATGTAAAATACTGACCTCTCTCAATCTAACTAACACTGTTTTTTATGAATTTAGTTAACCTAACAATGATCAGCTTCATATAGATAGATACTTCTTCAGGGTGACGCTGGGAGACTTGGAGTATGGAACTAGAGTTGGGACTTATGTATTGTGACTTGTATCTGTATTATTAAATGAATCCGTACTTGTATTTTTCAAAACATGTGTACAAGTTACAAATAAGCAGATAAAGTCACAATACACAAGTCCCAACTCAAGTTCCATATTGGAGGCGCCTTCTGCTGGATGTCAGGTCGTAAATCTGGAAACCTGGATAGACGGTAATAATGAATTTGTCAGCATTGGTAGTCTGCTCCATCAAATTACATTTTTTAAGCAAGAACAGGAAACACAGATGAGGTGGATGGGTAGCCACAATTTTTCATTCCGCAATAATCTTTATTTTGAAAGTTTTTTTCTGGGCACCTTTGATTCTTATCTAGCTGTGCAAATAAAAGACCCCAACAAATATTTATTGTTTTTACTTAAAAAAAACGTAACGCTATTGTCTTCAAAGATTTTAACGACCTTCTTTCTGTAATATGTACTGAATATGAACGGATACTTTTCATAGCTTTGGGGTTTTTGCCTTTTTTTGAAAGAACTCAATGTTTCAGCAGATTTGTAGTCCTCGGGAAGTCTAGAAACTAAAAGCTGCTTCTCCATGCCTAGTTCTAATTAAATGGAAATGTTGAGTAGACTGGAATTAGAGAACCTGAGTGGTCTGGGAGGTTTGTACAGTGACAGGAGACGGTCGACATACTTTGGCGCTAGCCAGCTGGTACTGCACCTGATGAAACAAACACACACTCTGCTCACAGACACACAGAACTCCACATTTTCTGCATTTCCTATTCTTTTTTACTTTTAAGAGAAAATATTAAGGTTATTTGCCTCGCTTGAGTTACTTTGTTTTATCCATTCATTGGCTTGTTACTGTTTTATAGTTTTGTTTTATGTATTCCACTAAGCTAATAACCCAGCAAGTTCCACTAGACCTACTGGCATGTCAGAACAAGTATCAGTAAGTAGGTTATTGGTCCTGTGGGGTAAAACAACAACTGCTTTTTCTTGTTTTTATTCTGGCAATGTCTTCACCTCTTCACATGTGTGGCATTAATTCTCTTTGCTCTTGCCACTGATCTCTCATTCATCCTCATCTCACAATCCATTTAATATGTGCCAATCTCAAGATATCTGAAAATGATGTGGGCATCATTGGCAGCTTCTCTGACTCTGTGAGTCACTGATATGCAATTCTCATGCAGATAGAAACCAAGGGAAAATGAGAAAAGAGAGCTATGAGCAGGGAGGAGAGCGGTGAAGAGAATTTTCCCTCTAAACCAAATAATTCACTTAACATTTCTGCTTGATGTGTAGTCTTGGGGGGGGGCATTGAAGGAATGTGATGGAGTCCATATTCCAAATGACTTAATGAATTAAAAAGGAAAGAGAAAAGATAGGAAAACTTGTTACAGTTTTAGAAACCTGGTTTTTAATCAGCCTTAGGACACATTCTTTGGATCCATGGTTTATAAACGTAGTGTGCCCCCCTCTGCTACGTCTAGCCCCATCCTGCACCTTGATTTCATCACATTATAGACAACTGGGGCTGTGATTAGCAAAACATTGGGTATCGCACACTTCAGTCACAACCCCAGTTTTAATGCACCTTAGATTTACACGTTGCATTCATAGCACTGCTTCACAATACCACAGACTCACATTCAAACACCAGGAGATGGAAAACTGGATTCAGGCGGTCTTGTGTGGTCATCTTTTATTCTTACCCCAGCACCTGAGCTGGTTCAATGTTGACTGGAGGTGTGGGGATGACCTGTGGGGTTACTGATGGCCGCATGGGTAGAATTATGTGGTAATCAGCAGCTATTTGTGTTGAAGCTAGGACCAAAACCTGGAGTGGTGTCATTTTATAACAATTCTTTTCTTGAGCATTGCTGCTAAGAATTAATTTAAATTCAATTCATATTTGTAGTGCCAATTCAAGCGATTACAAGAAAAGTAATTTCAATAAAATCATACAAAAAAACATTCCAATCAGTTAAAAAAAAGTTTTCTATTTAAAGAATCCTAGCAGATTGCCTCAAGTCATTAGTAGGAATGGGTATCGTTTAGGTTTCATCTGATATAAGATATCTATTAAATGGTGCTTGAAACAGTGCTTAAAGAACGGAAAACTAGGCCTGTGAATATTCTTATTCATCCAGGTCATGGTTATCTCAAGGAAATTTCAATCGAACGCAACTGGACTTGGTAATTTGTCTTGTCTTTCCAAGACAAATTACCACGTCCAGTTGCGTTCGATTGAAATTTCCTTGAGATAACGGAAAACATACCAACTTTGTCCAAAAACCCTGTTATTGTTTTTATTTTTAGTAGGGCTGTTAAACAATTAAATAATTAAAATTGATCACAGGGTAGCTATTAATTATTCACTATTCCTAAATATTACAAAAAACCCTACAATTTTCGGTGTAAATAACGGACAAGTATAGATGCAGTTGCTCTTTTTTTAAATCAAATATAGGAGAAATCAATTGAATTTTTGTTTTGAACTCCAGCAATGTATGTGTGTTCCCATATGAAAAATAATAAACGGAGGTAGAACTAACCAAAATATATGAATAAACGTAACATTTGGATATCAGCAGACTCTGTTAAACATCACATAAGTCAAATGTAATATAGACTTAGTATTCAAATCTCACAATTTACCATTTTCCCATAAAGTATACACTCAGAAGATAAAACCCCGGCTCCTCACAACAGGAAATACACGCTCTTATTGTGAAGATGTGCACAGCTACTTTCGCTAATAGTTAGCACTAAGTAAGGTCCGAAAACAACATTTTAATTGAATAATTTAGTATTTTTAACATAGTGGCATCTCACAATGAAACGTAGTGAAGCTATACAGCCAACGACATGCATAAATCCACATAAATATGGAGCATTTATAACCTGCGCCGCACAGGTGAGCTGACATCCAAAGCGGACTGAAAATGACCACAGAGACCTTATCATATCAACACAAAGCCTATACGGCAATAATAATATACTCACATGTCATTTAGGATCACAAACACATGGTGCTGCACAACAATATGCAGTTTGAAGAATTATCTAAGAACTATCTAAAATAACAGAAATGGCCGTAGAAGAACAAACAGACTTCCGTTGTAAACAAACGTGGCTGTGCGCATTTAAAATATAGCAGTACGGTGTTCTTCATAGCTTCCTTTAATTTTTTATAGTCATGATTTATATCTACAAGCTTTCATTGTTATTTACCCAATCCAATTACAAACTGAATCCCTTTATTTTTGTAAGCCAACATATTTTTTGTCTACTCATGACTTAGACATGGGTAGTAAAGACCCACATTCGGAATAAGAGTTTACATGCACCGCGATCAGATTAACTATTGGCATAACCCACCCCTCAATCGGAGTGATGTTTTGATCTGACTGACTGTGATCGGATCAGAGTAATCTGAAAGGCATTTTTATTCCATCAGGCTATTAATCTGATTACTTGTTTCCATGTAAACATAGCTACTGACGGGCAGTTATGTCCTGTACAGTTACATTACCAGAACATTGGAATTTTACAGTATATACAAACAATAACTATTAGGGAAGCAATAATACAATATGAAGTGGCTCGAAATTGATATTCTTATTATTTACCAATTAAACAAAACACATTTTATCTAGGTTACTCAGTTTGCACCGATAAGGGTTCTGACTCAATGAACAATGGAAGTAGGAAAAACAGAGGGCAGCTGCTAATTTAACAGGACCACAGGAGTTCATTTTCATTAAGGCAAATTCCAACCTGAGTTTTGAAAACATATACCTCTAGTCTGCCTCTATTGGATTAGCTAGGCATTTTGCATCTGGAAATGTATTTAAATTTAGTTTATTTGTTTGAAAAGGGACATAATGCACACAATCAATAGTTCAGTTTTTATGTAAATATAAATTTAGCCGTAGATGCTAATTTTCATCTGGCAAGTTGATGGTATAGAACAGGATTCACATTTTCAATCAACTAAATGTTAAATCACAAAATACTGAACAATCAATCCAATGAAACTGAAAACAATACAAACATGTGTTCAATATATAACTGGTAATAAACTACATATGAACACAGATTGCCACAGCAGGAAAGAGATTCCCAAACAGTGTACAAAGATAAATTATCTTTTAAAATGTTTGGATTTGGATAATGTTTGGACCCCGTGACTCTATAAGACTACAGAAAGACTACGAACAAAACCATTTCCGTTTCCGCCCGCGGAGTGATACGGTTCCGCCCAGTACTTCTAATATAAGTCAATGGAGTTGGACAAAACCTGCGACGAAACCTGTTGGAAAACATATTTTGCGGCGACTTTTGTGTGTGCGTATCAGTGAACACCCCTATCCACTTGGTGAGTTTCACATCTTTGTAAACAGAAGTTTATTGCGTTATAGGAAATAATTTATGAGTGCACCTATGGCCCCATTGTGAAGGGAGTGTTAGCAAAGAAACCTAAATTTATCGGGTCAGCAGCATTTGTCCAAATTTCTATTGAAACAGGGCTTGAAGTATAAAATACCAAACTTTTCCTTTAAAGCTTCAACGGCCTATTTAAGGTCATTTCTCGGAATTTCTTTTAGATTTGGTTCTAGACTTTAACTAGCATCTCGTAGGCTGCATACGGGTATGCTTAACCAGTTTACTAGTGCTTTTCTTTGGAGTATTTTGAATATGCTTGAAGGGGGAATTTTAAAAAAATCAGTGAATTGGGAGTTTTTCAGCAAATAACTTCCACAAAAAACTCTGCAAATGCAATGAAAATGGATGAATCTGTGAATACTGAACCGCTAATAGGCAAAGGCACTGGTTTTAGCCCAGTAGTCACATTTTAATTGTAGGTATGGCTATCTTATGCCAGTGTTACACTACAGAACACGTGCACAGGAACCTAGATTGTACTTTTCATTTCGTGAAGGAACACAATTTTATGGAATCTTGAATTGTTTTCTTAGACACACCTATTTGTTTCATTCTATAGCATTATTCATGTGTTTCACCTCCATTTCCGTTGTCTTCCTAGGTAGTCTTTTATCCTCATCATCATCATCATAAAGTTATCATATAAAGTCTCCTTCACTATTCAGACTATTCAAAAATGGATGTCAGTGTCTTTATCAAACTTAACAAGAGTTCTTTTCTTCTCTTGTTCTGCAGTCGTGGGTGGAAGGAGAGAACAATAAGGGGATGAGCACACGATCCTGGGGGGACTCCTGAGTAGGTGGAGCGTAGGAGGTGTGAGTGCCGATCCAAACTGTTTCTGAGGAAGTCAGACGTCTTGCTCTGGAGGGAGGCAGTCAGAGATCTCTGTTTGCTTTTATCCGAGATCATGCACAGGAAACCTATGAGCTGATGTAACTCCTGTAAGGTGATCAAGGGTCAAGTTGTAGGCCTTTTTTTTTGTGGATTAACCATCTTCAAATTGAAACATTGGTAGCTCTGATTTTTTGGCTACTTGAATGACAGAGACCTTCAAAGCACTGTTACCTTAGAAAATAAAACTATCATTTGGTGTCGGACAGGGGAATAAAAGGACTGAAAATGCTTTCAGTGTCTCCAGTCGCACAAATGGGCTCAATCGAAAGGAGATGGCTTTCCTCAAATGGAGGAGCTCCGTGAATGTCTCTCTGAGCTCATGGTATTGATAGAAACAGATTCTTAGAGAAAATAGACGAGAGAGGAAGAGCGCTAATCTTGTCTCCAGCAGTTGGGAACTCTTAAGTCGTTTCAGTCGCTCCTCTAATTGTGCTTATTTTCTTGATACCTTCTATAGTTGCTCTTTGATTCTCCTGGGGTCAATACTTTTAAAGACAAAAAAAAGTTTTTCTTAAGATCAATTACAAAACGCACTTGCTTTAATAGGAGATGAAGAGCAGAAAGGCATTCACAAATAAAAAAAAAGCCAAAAGGCTTGAAGATATTTTTTCACTCAAAAATACTGTTTTACAATATCCTCATAGAGGTTGTGGGTGTTGAATTTCGAGCCTAAAACCCAACTTTAGATTTCCCAGGGACCCACAGACCTCCCATGGGCATGTTGACAGTAGCTGTGCACAGGGGGAAAAAAGTTCAGAATTACACAGGACTTCCTTCCAGTTGAAATTGATGGGTAAAAATAGCAACTGTTTAACTGAAGTGAAATTGTAGCACTGAGGGAGCAGCATTGCTTGTGTGTAAGCAGGAGCAGTGGTAGAAAATTACCAGCTATGATATGTGTTGCTTTGTGTTTGAGACCGGCATTATTCTAGCAAATGACAAATTACCAAATTACACTATATGACAATAGGAACAACTATACATATGGTATAGAATCTTTCCTCAGTATTTCCGGCCAGCATTAGATAAAAATATGTTACTTGTGGTATTAAGTAGAACTTTTTTCTAGGCCATCTGTTGCATCCAGCATCTGCTCTAGTGTGCACTTTTACAAAAAGGTTAAATTGTGTCTGCATAAGATTAATTAATTCTAAAAAAGTGGTTGTCAACATCTAAATCTACAGGAGTAATTTGATGCATTTTTCATGACGGATAGATATGACTGTTATGCCAGTCTGTTAGGGTAAAGAAAGAGTCAAGTAAAGCTCTCGATTTACCAGTTTGACCTTCACCACTAGTCATGTGAAATAGGTCGTTTTCAGATCATAGCTCTACAATTCACCCTTTTAAGGACCCTCCAATCCTTTCCCATGACACAAGGTGATACATTGAGATCATGGGCCGTGTAATCTTTCAGTGCTAATGGTGCTTTGGTTCTGAAATCAAAGGCAAGGTAAGGCTATTTTATTTATATAGCACACTTTCAACACAAGGCAATTCAAGGTGCTTTACATGATTTGGTGGTGAAGCAACCAAATACATGAGAAAAGTGTGAAAATTGAAACAGAGAATCACTAAAAGAAAACATTGAATAAAGGAAGTAATAAAAAATGTATGAGAAAAAATGGCCATGGCTTATTGGCTTGACACACGTGAGGTGACAAACAACCATTGCCAGCGAAACTCATTGCAGCTGCTTTGAAAACCGGACACACCAGAGGCGGCATGCGACGGCGGTCAGCGATACTCCCAGCGATGTGTGAATGGCAAGTCTACCATGGTTGCTATTGGCTGTTAGATTGGAAAATGAATTGATTTATATATAAAGTGAAAGATCTGAAGTGTCACAAGATTTTGCTGGAGTTAAGTGAAATATTACTTCTGACTTTGCTATTGAAGCAATGAAAAAGAATATTTTTTGTTTCCCAGAGATGTGTGAGTAACATCCTGTCAGCTCATTGGTCAGTTAATGAAACCTCTGTTGATTGGTCCTTGTCTGAGCGACAGCAATAAACAGTTACATTTTTTTTTTTGTGGCATCACGTCGTGGGCCTGCGTGAGCATGAAACGATTTTCACGTGTTGCTTAGCAGTATTGTTGCATACATTTCAAAAGACTGAATTCAATCGCGCTAAGCCAATTATCTGGTTTTCTCTTTACTGCATGTAAACACAATGACTGTAGCTGTCACAGTACTGGGTTGTTTGGGTTTGGTTTCCGTTTATTCCTTAGTATAGGTTTCCGATGTTTTTTTTGTTTTATGGATTTTTTTTTTGGGGGGGCTAGAGTGTTGATTCATTTCTACCTTTATTTCTCTCTCTCAACTTTGGTTCTTTTTTTTTCCTTCCTTGTGCTGATTTATTCATATTAAGATTTTTGATTCTTATGGTGTATTCACACCGCCCCCATGCGTCAGCATCAGTTGCGGCAATATTACATGTAAAGTCTATGGTAGAGTACGTCAGAGGTCCATCAAAGTCTCTGCGGTAAGTTGTGTACGTTGGCTCCGTCAACTTCACTTGCGTTACATACGGCAACGCAGCAACGCAGAAGTTCAGCTAGTTTAACTTTTGACGGCTGTAATGCAATTAACGCAGTGTGGCGACCAATGAGAGCGTCTCACTGTAGTGATGTCACTGTACACATATCTTGAATGAAGCGGGAGAAGAAAAAACATTGTCAACAATGGAAGACAAGCTGATCGTGGCCGTCTGCAATCGCAGAGAACTTTATGATCCGTCCTCGTCTTTATATAGAAACAGGAATGTAAAGGAAGTTGCTTGGATGAAGATTGCTGAAGAGATCGGGGTGTCGGGTAAATTATCAAATCTTTTCAACGTAGTTATTGCCCGTGTCGTTAGCTAGCGAAAGACAAGCTAGAGGGTTTGTGGTTTTGATCAACAAACGCACACACACCGGCAGAATTAACAACAGGAGGTCCTCTACGTTTGCCTGCCAATTTCTATGCCTTAGATGTTTGTATATTACTTATTTTTATTATTTATATCCTTGTTTACAGCAGCAGTTTAGCACAAAGCAACCTGGCGGTAGGGAAATAATTTTCATCTCCTCCATGACAGAACCAGCTGACATGGAGCCTGATCCTGGATTCCCTCCGGAATCAGAATCACCAGACCTTCCAGCGACAGGTTCTTCAGAGCAGCCGGGCCCTTCTGCTGCTTCCTCTGCCCGCTCTGGTCCTACAGAGTCATCTGGCCACTCTGTTCCTGCCTCTGTTACTAGACCTACAGGTGTGTATGAAATGTTGGAATTGAACATTTTATAAATCTTTTTAGGCTCCCAGAAAAAAAGCATTTAAAAATGAAATACGCACATCAATAATTGTAATGTGTATTTTTTTTTATCTAGGACGAAATATCTGTGTAAAATTTGTTAATAAAATTCCCATACATAGAATTATTTTGCCTATTTTTCAGAAAAAAAAAACTTTTTGGTGAAACCCTTTTAATCTAATCTAGCAACATTCTCATTGCCCTGTGTTCTTTGAAGGCCCGGCCAGGAAAAGGGCGAGGCAGAGGCCGCAGCTCTCCACCGAACCGTCGGAGTTCTAGCGGGAGATGCTGGAAGCCCTGAAGGCCAGACAGGATCCTCCCGCTCCTCGGATCCAGGACAATGATGAGCTCTACCTTCTCTCTCTGCTTCCTCTCCTGAAAAACATTCCACCTCATGCCAAAGAGACAATAAAATTTAAAATGCATAAATTATTATATGAAAGCAGCCATGTTCTGTTAAATTTGGAACCCTTGGAGCCTACAGAGTAGTTTTTACTCAGTGACGGCATCTATTAAATATATTTTATAATCAAAATGGATTATCTTTTTTGGTCTTCAATATTATACTTGCTGCTTCTAAATGTTCTGGAATTACCTTTATGAAAATCTTTTTGATTAATTAAGGATAAAACAAATGCATCATAGATAAAATAAAATACTTTTGGATTCTTGTTTACAAGCCTGGGTGGTGTTATAATTAACCTTATAGTATGGTAGCCAGTACCTGCAATAAAAAAAAAAAAAACTGAGCGGCTAAAAAGTAGGTACAGTCACAGGAGAAACTATATATTTAATAATTTTATTGTTCACAATGGACAGGAAGTTTTGCTCTTAGGTTATGTTTGGGTGGAACGAGTGCAGAGCAAGAGTTTCTGTGGCCGGCAGAACAGGCGGTAGCAATCAGCAGGAGAGCAGTGAGCAGCATGAAGCATAGCAGGTAGAGGGGAAACCATGACCGTGTGTTACAAATGTAGTGATAACCATTTTGCTTCTATTTGTTTTCTGTCATACCTCGCATAAGATATGTCCAGATGTTTTGCTTTGATATCCCAGCTGCTGATTGTAAATAATTATGATATACCTCCCTATCCCAATCTACAATGAGGTTTTACTTCCAAGTCATTTGGATGATTAATATGCATCATTTGAGCTTTGCAGCTGCTGTTTGGCACAAAGACTCAAATTCAGAAGGAGGGTAATGACTTAAAAGACTTACTGACCATCTTTCACGATTAGCTACTTGATCATTTTTCCAGTCAGCTTAGAGTGGAGAGGATTCTGAATCAAACAGGATTGTATTGATCACATCTTAAAAAGCCAGAATCACCTCATTACAGAATGATGCTGGAATGAACAAGCTGTATTCACACCAGGAAGGTCTGTTAGTTTGCCTGCTTTCGTCCAGACCAAATGGTTCCTATTAACACTGTGGGTTAAATGCAGCAGGACCAGCGTTTCTCCACGAAAAGGCGTGTGTGCTCATCTAAAAGTGACAGGAAATATGGAGTGCATCTGTGGCTGCACAGATGCCACAACGCAGACTGGCGGGGTCTGATCTCTGGATTTACTGACGCACGCTGGCCATAGGAGGACTCCGGCACCAGAGATACAATCTTCTGTACACCACACACCCCAGTCAGACAGGTATTCAGTGTTACACTCTTCCCACTAGTGAGTTAACCCATGCTAGTTTGTTCTCTGCTTAGCATTATGCTTAAATTCAGCGAGTTGTCTCATCTGATTTGAGCTAATAGTCTGTTTGGAACATGCCAAACCGCATTCCCCACGCACACACACAGCTGACGAGCATGAGAGCTCACGGTGAGCTACGTAGGACCGGGAGATTAACCAGCAGCGGATTCAGCAGCTGATATTACAATTTATGGTTTGAAGCGTAGGTTACGTTTGAGGATAGTTAAAAAAGCTGAACCAACTCAGGCTTTGTCCATAATACTGCGTTTTGGTTTAGAACAGAGAGTTAAAACGAAAACTATCTCCGTCCACACTAGATTTTTCCCTGCGTATTAGAATTGATCTCCATCCACATTAAAACGAATGAATGATCACGTGACCATTCTCCAACACTGGGCATGCAGGAAACAGGAAACAGATTGACCATTCCTCAGCTGCTAGAAAATACATCAAAGCCAGTAATGCGTTATCCATGTTGCAGTTTCTAACGTAATGTACTCCAGGGAGACAGGATCGGTCCAGCCTCTGAGTGATAACACTAACAGAGGCTAACCTTCAAAACACCCCACATAAATGGTAAATGGACTGAACTTATATAGCGCTTTTCTAGTCATACTGACCACTCAAAGCGTTTTACATTGAAGCCACATTCACACACTGACATCCAACATGGCTCGGTAGGATGATGTTTTTGTGGTTAAGTGCCTTGCCCAGGGGCACATTGACATGTGACCGGAGGAAGCTGGAATCAAACCTACAACCTTCCGATTGCAAGCCAACTCTTCTATACCACTGAGCCACAGTCGCCCCCCTTAGCTCTCCACCCATAGGCTGCTGTAAATCCAGTCTGTTTGCTCTAACTACTTCCATGTTTTTCGATTTAAACCACCTCGTTATTGTGGTCCTCCATAATGTGACGTACGCTAAGGATTTCGGTTTCTCTCAGCGGTGTGTGCGAAGTACACAAGATAAGCATTCCAGATCGCCACGGGGTGGGGCTAGTGTCCCACAAATGGAGGACGTCTCTGTGAGACCATGCCTGTGATGTAAACAATGAAAAAAAAATTAACGCTCTCAGCCAATCACAAAATTGAATGCCACACAATGACAATGAGCGGCAGCACTAAGACATTTTTAGACCAAAAAGTGTATAATTTAACAGGTTTACACTAAAATGTCAAAAAATGCCCAGAAAACTGAAAGATTGTGTAAGTAAAGAGTCATTTATGCAGTTTATAAGCAGAAACAAACTGTTTTAGGTTTTAGTTACTCTTTAAGTTCTACCTCGAGACAAAGCCAGTACTGTAAGGTCCGTAGCCTCTAGCAGCTGCAAGATGCCCGGCTTTCACCTTGCCAAAAACAACATTGTCGTTAGGTAGGCGAAGCCATGAATGTTAAGTTAGCATCCTGACTTATGGCTGATAGGCTTTTTCAAACTCAGGCATTTTCTGGTCTCTTTCCTTCATGTAACTGATTCAGAGTTTGTATAAAATGTTCATATGCAGCATGCTTTTAGAACACTGATTGACTGATTTCAATGGAAAAAACAAAACAAAACAAAGTTTTTCAAGCTTTCCAGTGAGGGAGCCCTTTAATAAAATCAGAAATTTTGGGGGGGCGAAACATCCCACACAATTTGGATGATGTTATTGAATAATACGTCGTCTGCGGCTAAGATTGGCCTACTTCTGAAAAAGTGTTGCTGCTTTAGTGTCTGTGAACTCTGAATGTAATGGAAAAAATCCCCAGATAAATCAAAGCAATCCATCATTAATGTAAAATTGCTTTGCAAAAGTTATGGTTTGAAACCTCAGAGCCACTACAAATTATCAGTCCATATGAAACTAAAACAGGTTTTAAATCAACTGTATTGATCCCAAGATTTTGAACATGAGAGAGGAAATTAGTTCCAGCTACAAAATCAACAACATGGGTGAAGGAAATGAAGCAATTGATGGGCAATCACAGGGAAAGACTGAGACTGCTCAAACCCAGAGCGTCCTTTTAACCAAACATGCATGTTGTTGGACTGGTGGAGTAAAATCAACAGCAGGCATACAAACCCATATAATGCTAACAACTATTATATCATGAATGCACAAGAGTAACAGATATTTCTTTTTTATTTTCCAACCTAAAATGAATGATATAATGTGGCAGCAACTATCACCACTTTCTGTGACATCAATGTAATTAATTAGTGCTGATAGACGGAGAAGAAAAATATGTTTAAGATAACTGGATGTGCCACATGGACACTTAGGATACTAATGTTCTCTCTTGCTTCACTACCTCTTGCCCTTATTTTTGTCATTTGTTATTGCTTACGAGGTTCTGACCGTTCAGTGCCCTGGACTGAAAGCCACGTTGGCTAGAATAATTCATTGTGTATAGTGTCTGATAATCTCATGCCATTGCTTGCATTTTGTTTCCCAATTCTCTTCAAACGAAAGAACTAAATATGTGTTGTTGCCTGAAACAAAGCTCGCATAAGTTGCAAAACTTCGGAACCTTTTCTTTACGTTGCCACTACATTGCATCACTGTGTTCCCTCCCTTTGTTCTTTTCTTTTGTCTGTATTGTTCTTCCTTTCACACAAACACACAAGCTGTCCTACGGTTCACTTCATATTGATGACCAAAGCATATTAAGAGAAGGGCCATGGTTGAGTGGTTTCTAGCAATTATCCTCTAGCTTATTATTGGCAGGTAGGGATCGTTCGGACAGTGGTGGATATGTGGGGGAGGGAACAAACCCTCCAAATGGCTTTGTGTGGTTGTGTAGCTAAAACCGACTGGTGTGGAGTCTTACAAATAAATATGTGTATGTGTCAAGATGTACCTGAAGAGGCTAAGGAGAATTGACAGCCTTAATGACATTAGCATATTACCTAGCATGTCCTCAAGGACAGTGAAGCAAGAATCAAGGTAAGTATTTGTTTTCCCAAGGTTGGGCTAGCAGAATTTCTTCAACCATGCAATTCATCCGCAGACTCACCCTGGTGTCAGCTCAATACAAATTCCTGCGCCATGCAGCTCATGTGCACGGGCCACCAAAACTGTATTGCTAAATCGCTATCTTGTTTCTCCTTTCAGAAATTCAGATTCTTGGTACCTGCTGCTGATCTTCACCCAACTCTTGTCCCTCCTTTTTCAGCATCAGTCAACAGTTAACTCCTCAACTTCACAACCTCGCCATCTCTTCTCAAATCTTAAACCTAAATTACCTCACTCCTCGCACCTTCTCAGCATGCCTGCAAGGTCGGAGCAAGTTCACACCCTTTAATGTAACATTCGATTTACCTTTCCTTTCAATTAACCCAATGTCAATTTGTAATTCCATCACCTACTCCCACACCGCTGGTCATCTTTAGCTTATCGTCCTTACAACACCAATCTTGTTTGGTCTGCATCCATTTCTCCTAAGAAAATACCTGCAATTATGATTCATCTGACCATAGCACACATTTCCACTATGTGATGGTCCATCGCAGATGCCTCCAAGCCCAGAGAAGTCCACGGCGCTTCTGGACACTGTTCAAATGGAGCTTCCTTTTAGATGTAACTACATATTGTGGTATTTAAGAAAGGTTTACCAAAGTAATCCTAAATCCATGTGGTGATATCACTTATAGATGAATGATGATTCTTAATACAGTGTCGCCTGAGGGATCGGAGTTCACGGTTGTTGAGCTTAGGTCTGTGCTCTTGTCCTTTATGCACTGAAATTCCCCTTGATTCCTTGAATCTTTTGATTATGTTATTCACATAGGAAGGTGAAATTTCCTAAACTAGTTTTTAATTTTTTTTTTATCTGTGAACATTTCAATAATTTTCTGACTTATTTACTGGCAAACTGATGATCCTCTGGTTGCCCATCTTTGCTCCTACAGCGCAAGATCCCAGGATCCTGCTTTTGTACCAAATCATTATTACAATCACGTGTTAACATCGCCTGTTTCAAATCAGATCATTATTTAACCAATTTACCTGGTTACTGGCCCTAAAACGCTCATGTTCTAGCCTTTTTTTTAGAATGATGTGTATGCCTGAGAGACAGCAAAGGATGTATATTTACTTATGAAATTAAGTTGACCAGACAAGCGATGCAATATTTTTGTGTTTAGATTGTCTGCAATGAAATACAAGACAAAGTACATTTAAAAATCTCAGTTTTGTTATTTTTTTATTACCATTTTCAGTACTGTCTCAACTTTTTCTGATTTGGCTTTGTAAATCTGCAATAATCTGCGTAGTCTGTGCCATGCTCACACTCTGCTGTGTTAATTTGGTCCATGTCCAATTTTGGGGGTTCTGATTAGGTTCGGGAAAGATAAATTCCTGAAGACTGCACCTTCACGCTGAGTCCACATACTAAGCATTGATTGATGCATTTCCCTGGATTCTTCAACCCTTTTCTTTTTCAAATCTCTATAAATATGGTTCTGGCTAATGAAAGGGAGGAGGTCCATGTGACTAATTTTTGATTGACAGTGGAGACGCACAGTGCAAATTGCCCCACAATATTTTGTATAAAAGAACTAACATCGGGTGATGCTGGTCAAGAACTGGTACTCAAAGTTATACCAACACCAAGCAAACCTGTTTTTCAGCTACATACTTCTGATTAACCATCTACCATGGATGTTCAGTCGTCTGTTCTGTTTGCATACTTCACCAGAACATACCATACGAACTGGAGCACATCTGTTAGTGTAGACTTTGGGATCTCTGGGGATTGTTTTCTCTTTTTTTTTCGTAAGAAACATTGGTACTATGAAATCTTTTGTACTATCGCTAAATGTAAGGTATGCCATTGAAATTTACTGAACCTCAGTTCAAAAACTCAGAAATATTCCCTTTTCTTTTCTTCCAGGTAATAAAAAAGCAGAAAAAAATAAGGTCTTGATCGTTTTGAAAAAATGCTAAACATCACAGAGAATTGCATGTTCTGTTCTCCAACGTCGGATTGGAAAGGAAGAACCAAAATAAGCTAGAAACTGGGGCAAGGAAGCACAACAGGACGAGGAAAACGAGCAGCCTTATGAATCAGAGCTGGAATTTATACACATCTTTTTCCATCTTTGCAGATGACAGCATTTTCAAATGTCAAACTGTGTTTTTCCAAACTTTTATCTGTCAAACAAAGCGGGGTAGCTGCACCTGTGAATTTTTATGTCGGTGTGTGCACGTTGGACCATCAGCTCCTCTGTGTGTCTAAAAGGCCAGTTCGGCGCTGGGCTCTTCCTCAGAGAGCTAACCTTTGCTTGTACAGAAAACAGAAACGCACACTGACAGTCTGAGGTAGAGCTCCCCATGGAAAATGGTACACACACTCAAACACACGCATACACACAGATCAACATATGGAAGCTTACTCTGCATACAAAACACACAAGGAGGAACATAGATACATTCTGAGCATCTGTAATACTGGAATAATAAAAAAGTTGTGAAATTGCATATATTGCTGTAAACATTCTTCGAAAATTCTATAAATGCATAAAGTTAGCTACTATGTCGTAGTAGTCACTTTTGTTCGTGACTACTAGATACTGATTGCACGGCGATTCATCATTCCATCCATCTTTATTTGATACAGTGCTTTTCCTACCATAGGCACCACAAAGTGCTACATAAGAGTAAAACTTAGTTAATTAAAAAAAACAGTCATACACACAATCATAGAACCCTACCTGCTCAAATCAGGTAAAAGAAGGCTGGGTCTCCATACACTATCGGACTTGTTAAGCTAGATTCGTCAGACAAATTTGAAGCAGTCTGCGAATTTGAACAGGCCTAGACTGTCCAGCTTTTAAAGCATCCAGCTGCTGGATTTGGACAAAGCCTTCAACTCTTTTCCGGGTATTGAGGGGGGGACAATAGAACACTGCATAAACGGGACACACTGCCATCTAAAGGCTGGGCATATGTACTACATCTGTTTCAACGAGATCAGATTGCTTAGTGTGTGGCAACGTTGTTGTGTAAACTGCCCCTCAGATGTTTTTTGTTGTTGTTGGTCTTTTCATCTTTTTTTATCAAGTTTATTTTCCAAAACTTATGTTTTACCCTTATTTTTGACTTCTTTTCCTCGTCCCTTGCTCCTTCCCTACATCATTCTAGCTCCCCCTCAGCCTGCCTGCTTGGTCTCCTCTCACAGCTGCAGCCTGTTCTTGATTCAGTAATCTACCCCCTTAGTATTTGAACTCCTCTCACAAATTCCTTTTTTTGTGGATTTTAATGTTTGTAGCAGTTTTATTCCTCGGGTCATTCCATCATCCTGATTCCCTAATTCCCTGTGCAGCTTATTGTAAGTTTTTCATGATTGTATTAAACTTTTATTACATTCTACTTTTAGGTCAAAGTTCCAACACTAAAGTGACTGTTTTGGAAGTGGTTATGGATAGAATAACATGGACAAATAGAGCTTTGACAAAGTAGCAAAAATTTTTTTCTTTTTCGATGTATTGATACCTTCAAGTTATCCCCATGCTAGCCTATTCAGTGCAGTGGCTGATGGAGGTGTTTCACTTCTGTAATTTTGTACTTGTTGTATTTTTTCTAAATTGGTCAGAATTATATGTAAAGTTGTTATATAAATCTTTTCCATTTCATAATTTTTTGTTAAGGCACATTCTCAATCAAAATTTCCAAAGCTGAAAATTGATCACAGTAAGACTGCTATGTTATTTTCTTTAAAGTTTGGTCCGTACGTGCGGACAGCATAGCATAGCCTCGATTGGTTCCACTGTCTGATCTGTTGAGTAAGTGGTGGTGTGTATTGAGTAAAGCATACTGAGATTAGCAAGTGACTTTACGCCTTAAAATGGGAACGTTTTCCCAACTTTGGTTCATTGACCCAGCATTCAGATCCAGATTGGCTTAACTCAATGTTCTGACGTAACACCATACTCATCGGATTGGCATACCTTTGGTTAATGCGCATACACAACAGGTATATCTGTGGAATAATTTCGTTATTGCGTTTCGCGCAATGTATTCTGGGGTTTTGGACCCAAAACTGGCGGAAGCAAAAAATAGATATAGATTTGGAAAGCAGCAAAATTGATGATTTTGAACAGTGGAAAAATCAATTAACTTAAAACATATATTCGCCGTACAGGGCTGCCTGTGTCTGCGAAGTGTAACAAGAGCTATGTACGCTAGCGTATGCAGCTACAGTGGAGAAACTGATTGCTTTGACGAAAAAGCAGCCTAGTCCAGGTTGGTTTTACTTGCTTGTGAAGATCTGATGGAGTGACACTCCCAGACTCACAAACGCTGTTAGATGGCTGGGATAAAGCGAATGTTTTCATACAGAAATGTTCTCAGCTACTTTATATCCCAGAGCTCATGGATTCAAGATGTGCTTTATCAACCTATCGCAGATATTTTGCTTGTTAAATATACGCGCTATGGCTAACAGTTAGCACTTAGCTTATTATCTTCCGTCGTGCTTTTGAACTCTTACAGTTTGTGGTTTTGAATGGGAATTTTACTTTTTAGAAGCAGTAAGAGCCGATATAAGGCTCAGACACTCTAAACATTAATCCTTCTCATGGACTTCCAGCATGCAGCGAACACCAAGGCCTACCATGCTACGTGAAGCCCGCGTGCTAATGACTATGCTACCAAAACCAGCGCCATATAATGAGAGAGTTCGGACACTCCCATAGACTTCTATAGAAATAATGGTATGCAGAAGTCATGTGGTTCATGCAGCTGCAACTATTTCCAAGCAGTAGCACCGCCGTCATTGGACACAGTTCATTTTCGGTGCTTCAGAATTAAATTCTCCGGTAAATTGATGAAATTAGAACATTTTTTGCATTGTAAGACGTTTGCTGACTGTTCTGTGCCAAAATACTTCAGTGGTGATATTTATTGTTGCCAGTTTTAGTTAATAAACTGTGTTAATGAGCTCACTGTAGTTTAGCTGCAGCTAGCTAGATAAGAGCAGGAGGGATCTAGACAAGCTTGACGAGCCTGAGACTATTTTGTTTCATTCAAATTAAATTTTTTGGGAATATTCAGCACAGTTTGAAATATGCAATAAACTTTTATATGTTCATTTTATTTGTGTTTTTTATGCATACAGTGTGTTGCTGGTAGCTGTATCTTGAATCAGAGATGAAAGCATAGTAGGAGATACTATCAGTAGAGAAAAATATGATTGTGAAGATGAATAATTATTTCATATTTTTCAGTTAAATCACATAAGTCTGACTACAATGAACTGTGAATCATTTGACATAAACAGGATTAACAAGTTAACAAAGTATGTTGTTTTCTTGTTTTGTGTCCTCCAAAGTTGTAAGAGATGAATTAAGACAATTGAAGAACAGTACTTAAGCAGCATGACTTTTGCAAAGTTAAAATGTACTGTTTAATGTTTCATTTGCACTTGTTTTATAAAATTATTAGCGATCATGTGATTGAGGTGAGAGTACAAGAAATGAAGGATTAGTAACAGTGACATAACCTCGCTCTGTTCCTTTCATTCTCAATATCTGAAAATATGATCACACTATTAAAAGATGAATTCTTTAATAATAAGAATAATATTTGTCTTTGTAAACTGTCTGGACATTTACAAATTAATTGGGGGGACAGTAAGGCATGCTAAGCCCTGATAGAAAATGTTAGAGTGTGATGGAGGTTATGTTCATATATCTACGTGGTGAGACCTCTGTGTACTCTTTTCCCAGGTAACTCTGCATTGTCTTCTGGACTCAGTCTTCTGTGCTGCTTTGGACCCCTCATTCTGAGATCAAACAAACAAATAATCCTGATTTTTATTCCCATAGCTGACAACCTTAGTCTCCTATTCCTCGTCTCGTTCCTCCTGATATCGGACCTGTCTGCTCTCCATGCCAGGCTGAAGGACAGCAGTGAACCAGTGGACATGGCTCCACAGCACCAGGCCCGGATCACCAGAGATCCACCACACCAGGCAGCATCCCCGGTTCAGCCTGTGTGAAAAGGCCCCTGAAGGAATCCACCATCTCCCAGCAGGGTTAAAGATACAATCAAAGGGAGATGCTGTCACTGATAGCAAAGATGAACTGTCAGGATTCTACAAATTATATTATGATGCAGAATGGTAGTTAAAGTACTTATTAATTTAAGCTTGTTTTACATTTTACATAATATTGCATAATAAAATAAAATTTTGGGAAATTTCTTGTTTTTGCAAAAATCTATACATGTGTTTTACCCCCTAATATGTATTTAACTTAACAGTTTGATTACAATAAAAATGTTATAAATCAAATGGGTTATGATATATTTGCTCAGATCAGATGAAAAACAAAAAATGTAATGCTGAAACATTAGTGTTGTGTTCATTAATCCATTTTTGTGTGTAGTGAATGTGTAGTTCTTATTTAGTATTACTAGATCCGTTTTTTTAATGCTGTTCTGTTCTATTGGTTGTTTTTGTTTGTTTTATTTTCCCACATCTCTGCCGTCCAACAGAGATGGAGGACTGGGATGTTTTCTTGTGTTCTTCGTTTACCTCCCTAACTTGTATCGTCAGTTCACACTCCTCCCAGCCCTGTTTCTCTTCTTTATCTTCTTTCTTTCTTCCTTCCTTCTTATCTCAATTTTGTGTCTATAACTTCAAGAAATTAAACCCACAGTAATCGATAATAAAGATAGAAAGGAAAAAGAAAAGAAAGATAAGAAAAAGAAAAAAACATTGTAAATATGCTTATATTGAGTGCTGTGGAAGAACATATGTAGTCAAAACAATTTCTTTGCAGTTCAATTTCCCACTTAATATACAGTAACAAATGTCACTTGTGCGACAAAAATATACATTTATGGAATATATAATGGCCCTGTGATGGACAGGCGACCTGTCCAGGGTGTACCCCGCCTCTCGCCCGTTGACAGCTGGAGATAGACACCAGCACAACCCCCCACAGAACAAAACTAAAAATGTTAGATCTAGACATAATTCTTTCCATGTTTACCCACCTTGCACATCCATTCAGATACTTATTTTCTGTATGTAGTGTATCTAAAATACACTACATACTGTTCTATACAAGGGTAAAGAACATTCATACACTGGTGCGTTTTGCATTCTCCACTGTTAAATGTGGTAACTGCCGTTTCCATAGCCAACCGCAACACAATGAGTACCGGGTATACTTGAAAGGTCCGCCAAAAATAGCTTTTAACTTAGTTTAATAGAACACACCCATGCATACGCTGTCTAAAGTCGAGCCGGGGGTTTTTGTGGGTCCAAGCTGCATACGTGAGCATGCACACTCGCAATACCGATATGGCTTATTGCTCATGTGTTAAATTCAAATGATCATTTCAGCACACCTACTTGTAAGTGGTAGTGTGTTATATCACATATTATATACACATTACCTAATTGCTTGCCTTTTACAATCAGAAGAGATGCTTACGGATGTTTTCAATAAATCATAAACTGTATTACCCCTTGATAAATTGTAGTTTCTCTGAAGCAAGACCTATTAAAACAGCATACACCTTTCTACACACTGGTATATTGTTCTGATAAAGTAGGCTAAATTGACAGATGGCACTATAAAACTCAGCTTCCGGTATACCGGTCGTGGGGGATGATCAGGAGGGTTTTTTAAAGTGTGCAGAGAAAACCTAAATGTTACCAGGGTTCTCATTTATAAAGCTTGCTTGTGCACAAAACGGGGTCCGAAAGCTGCGTAAACCACTTTCTACGCTGAGTTTGGGACTTATACTGGATTTATAATGGTAGAAAAAATGTGTGCAACATTAAATACACCAAGGACCTCGCTCAGGCACTTTTTGGTCATGTGGGACACTGAGAAAGCAGCCAGTAAGATGGCAAAATTGTGAATTTAAACCACACTTTATTATTTGTAGACCCTCCCTTACACATGAATTCACAAACAACAGTCCAACCCACCGCCCCCACCAGTCTCTGAACTTAGAATTAAAATTTGTATCTGAATGAAAATATGTTCCATTTAAGAATGATATAGTTTGTAGATATGCATGTATGTTTCAGATTATACAGCATTTGCACTTATTGGTGCATTAGTTGTGTGATTTCACTGAAAACTTGGTCTAAGATCTACCTGCATTCCAAAACAAAAAGCTATTTTGTTTTTTTGCTAATCATCTTTTAGTTAGCATCACATTGCTGCTTTCTGCCAACATAAACAATTTGACAGTATATGGTACTATTTTTTCTCATGTAAATGTACTCTCTTGTCTTAATATAATAACTAAGTTTAGGTGTTATTCAGCACTTGTAACCTTATGTATTCAAACATGATCAATTGGGGTGTGGGGGGGGGCACTAGATGTATTCCTAGATGTATTCAGGTCATTGGACACACTGATTGTTTCTATATTTGCTTAATGAAAAGACACAACCAAGGATTGGGTTTGTAAATTAACCTTTTAGTAGAAAAGTTATCTGGGGTTTTTTGTACGCAATATCTAATCTACTGTCCTTTATTAGTTTAACTAATGATCATTAGTTAAACTAATCAACGTGACCTCCCTGGCCTCTCCTATCGTAAGATTTTCCTCCTTTTTTTCCTCCTTAATTTTATTGGAGATCCTAAGTTTAAAAGGGCCCCTAATGGGAGCCGGTGGCCCCTCCTCCAGGCTCACTATGTGGCCATCAGACAGGTGATGCTGATTCGCCCGAGGCTGATGGCTCAGACCCAGATTCAGCTCTTTGAGCTGAACCAACAGACCGTTTCACAGTGGTGAGAACTAATAGATCAGTGCTCCTGTGTTTCAGTTGAAGTCTGAACTCATCCTCTTGTTTTTCCAAGCTCGACCGACGACAAAACAGGTGGGAGAGAGCTTAGCTGGCACTGGAAACTATTGCCGTTCCTGCTCCAACAGTCGCCAACCAGCACCTCCCTTTACAGGACTGATGCCTTTTTATTTTTTCACATATTTTGTTTTGGTTGTTGTACTTTCAATTAATAATAATAAAAAAAAGATGGTTAAATCCTTTTTTATTAATCTTTTAAGAGATACTTTTATTGCCTGTTTGATTACGTCACGGATATGCAGTGGGGACAAGTATTTGATACCCTGCTGATTTTTTAAAGTTTTTCACTTACAAAGCATGTAGAGGTCTGTCATTTATATCAGGGGACAGTTGTGTTTTTATATGAGGGTCAGAATCTAAAACAAAAATGCAGCAAATCACAGTGCATGATTTTTGAATAATTCATTTCCATTTTATGACATAAGTATTTGATCAATCAGACAAACAGAACTCAATATTTGGTACAGAACCCTTTGTTTGCATTACAGAGATCAGATGTTTTTTTTAGTTCTTCACCAGGTTTGCACAAACTGCAGCAGGTATTTTTTAGCCCACTCCTCCATACAGATCTTTAGAGCGTCCCGGTTTTGGGGCTTTTAATGGTAAACACAGACTTTAAGCTCCCTCTAAAGATTTTCTATTGGATTCAGGTCTGGAGACTTGCTAGGCCACTCCAGGATCTTGATATTATTCCTACGGAACCACTCCTTAGTTACCCTGGCTGTGTGTTTGGGGTCATTGTCAAGCTGGAAGACCCAGCCACGACCCATCTTCAATGCTGTTACTGAGGGAAGGAGGTTGTTGGCCAAGATCTCACCATACATGGCCCCATCCATCCTCCATCAACACGGTGCTGTCGTCCCGTCCCCTTTGCAGAAAAGAATCCCCAAAGAATGATGTTTCCACCTCCATGCTTCACAGTTGGGAGGGTGTTTTTGGGGCTGTACTCCTCCTTCTCTCCAAACACAGTGAGTGGAGTTTAGACCAAAAAGCTCCACTTTTGTGTCATCATACCACATGACCTTCTCCCATTCCTCCTCTGGATCATCCAGATGGTCATTGGAAAACTTCAGAGGGGCCTTGACATGCACTGGCTTGAGCAGGGGGACCTTCCGTGCACTGCAGGATTTTAATCCAAGATGGCAGGATGTGTTACTGATGGTTTTTTTTGCGACTGTGATCCTAGATGTATTCAGTTCATTAACCAGGTCCTGCCATGTAGTTCTGGGCTCATCCATCACTATCGTCATGATCATTGATGCCCCAGAAGGAGAGATCTTGCATGGCACTGCAGACCGAGAGGTATTGACCCTCGTCTTGAACTTCTTCTAACCTCTAGTAATGGACAGTAGAAACAGTAAGACTTCAAAGAGCATTGAATTTGCTCAGATCCTGAAACCTTTGTTACACCGATTGTGAAACATTGTAAAATAGTCAAGCTCAGCCTTTTGTATATCCATCCATCCATTTTCTGGACCGCTTAGTCCTCAAGGGGTTGCGGGTGCCTATCTCCAGCTGTCAATGGGTGAGAGGCGGGGTAGACCCTGGACAGGTCACCAGTCCATCACAGGGCCACATAGGGACAGACAGGACAAACAACCATGCACACTCTCACACCTAAGGACAATTTGGAGAGATCAATTAACCTGACAGTCATGTTTTTGGACTGTGGGAGGAAGCCGGAGTACCCGGAGGGAACCCACACATGCACGGGGAGAACATGCAAACTCCATTCAGAAATGGGATACGAACCCACTACCTTCTTGCTGCAAGAAAACAGTGCTAACCACTACGCCACCGTGCAGCCGCCTTTTGTATATTTGCCACAAAACAAGTAAATAAAATAATAATCCTTCACTAAAGTTGCCCCGAATGAGTACAAATTGAGAATCAAGATTATGTAAGTGATAAAAAAAAACACAAAAAACTGACAAACATGATGGTCACGGGGCAAAAAACAGGTCCTGTCCACAATGCAGCAATAAGATTTAAAAAGGGACGCAATCTCCCACTAAGTGAGGGCAGAACAGATGAGAGTCATCAGCAGCAGGCAGGAGAGAGCAGTATAATAAATCGGCAAGTAAGGGAGGAGCAGCATTAATTCTGGCACAAAACCAGAAAACCATGACTTGTATTGTAAAGAAAACTGAGTGTTTTTTTTAATTTATTTTATTTTTTACTGTATTTGTAATGTATGGCCAAAGTTTGAATCAACTTGTCAAATATTTGGCTTTTTGTACACATTTGAATCCTAACTGTATTGCTCTAACAGAAACATGGCTGTCCACAGACTCATCAGATGTGGTAAAGGTTGATGGATACAGTTTTTACAATTATCCACAGAGTTTATTGTATACCAACAGCTACAAAGCTACAGCCACATAGCCGGGAAATATTAGTGTTTTGTGTGTAATTTATTGACCCCCGCTGTATCCTCTGCTATTATATAACGCTAGTTTAAGAGAGGTGGTTGATTGAATAGAGCAAATATTTGAACAATAGCATCATTCTGGGATTTTAATTAGGACATTTTAAAGTAAATTACACTCAAATTTGTGATCGACAGGAGCTACTCTTACATAGTCAACCAACAACAGAGTGGTACTTTAATAAATCAGATCTATGAATTATCAGAGGCATGTGAAAGGAAGGCCAACAAATTTTAGTGATAATGTGTAGTTCTTAACTGTTGCAACCCTTACCAAAAAAGTCTAATGGGCTTGGACATGTTCATCACATGGGAACATGTGTTTACATGTGGTACATGGCAAACCACATGTGTAGCACACATGGACTTCACGTGTTTAGTTGTACATGGGTTTCACATATTTTTCACATGAAAATAACATAGACTGCAAATGTGATTTCACATGGGTTTCACACATTTTTTCCCAAATGTAGGTTTAATCTGGAAAATAACATGTTCACATTCCATTTAAATATGTAAAACATACTTGTTTGAGTTTAAGCGTATTTGCGGCCCCAAAAAGCAAAGTTATTCAACAGAAAAATACATCTTAGAGCGCTTTCAGTGAGAAGACCTGGTATTATTTTCTCCACATGAAAACTACCAACCATTGTTTGATTTCCCCACATAATCCCCCTCTTTCCTCTTGAGATTGAAGTTTAATAAGGCTAAAGCAATAAAACCATTGGAACTCCAGCACTGTGCAGCCAAATTGTTCACATTCGACCACAAAAAAAGCTGCATGCATGCAAAGGCACAAGCAACCTCAGAAATAAAAGCATTCCCTAGAGAAGAAAGACACATTCAGATTTATTTACGCTTGAGCACATATACACAGTTGGTATTAGTTGCAGGTATGGGACCAGGCAGATACTCTGCACTCACACCTAAAATGCATAAACACACAGAGAGAGCTGAAGTCACTTCCAGGGTGTGACTGATTGAATTTCAGCCTTCTTCATGTCTTCGGGCCAAAAGCAGCAGCAACCGCTGAGCACCGCACATTTCCCTGCTCCCTGTGCCAGGATCACTGTGCTTGTGTTTGTCTTACTGATATTCTGTCGGTGTGTATTAGGAGGTTTTCTGCCTGAACAGGCACTTTATTTTTGTGTATGTACAAGGTGCTACCTGGCGCTACACAGGATGTGCGCAAGGTTCCCCACAAACCTAGAGGTTGCAGTTTTCGGTATTCTCACAGCAGTTATGAAGCTGTTTTAATGGCAACGACCTTATGAGTTTTGTTAGTTTCTATTGATTTACCATGATTGAAATTAAGCTTTTAATTTAGATAAAAGCCTTTCAAGTGCATCAGGAGTAATGAAGATTCTAAGCTGGAAGGGGGAAGCAAGAATAAAAACCTCCTTTTAAGGGATATCAAATAATCAGATACTACACTGCAAATAAACAAAGAACTACATTTCAGACAGTCGCAAGACATCAACCTCCTTTGTGTTTCACCGCTAGCAACCGTAGGGTAGCTTAAAATACAATTCATGTTAGAAACACAAACATAAATGTGCTTTGTTGTTTGTTTTTTTAAATAAATAAAAAATGCGTGAGACCAAAAATAGCAAAGTGTAAAAAAAATGATGAGTTTTCAATTTATTTTTACAAATATAGATTAGGGTTGGGCAAAGCAGACGGTATTTATATCTGTGTTTGTATTTGTTATTTGGGTAAAAGTATTTATATTTGAGTAAAATCCAATGATCCTATTTATCAATGATTGACTTAGGGAAGGCAAAGGAAAATGTGGTGATTGTTAGCTAGCCTTGTGGCTTAAACAAAGAAGCTATCAGATAATGGCCGCCAATTTTCTCCTGTTGACGGAGCGACCTCGCTAAACGTAGGCCAAACTCATGAAATTAACACAGCTCAGTGAAAACGCCGGCTGCGGGCAGCTTTTGGCTCAGATCGGACGGTATACAGAGAATAAAAAACCCAGTTGAAGGTGATTCCTCTTAGACCAGCTGGTAGAATCGTAAGGGAAAAGGGTTACGCAAGCAGAGATTTTAAAATTCCCTCCTTTAACAGCTCCCAAGCAAAACAGAACAAGGAGCCATGACATGGTGACGGCTTACGCTGTGCAGGCTGCGTTAGCTCTCTGTGTACAGAAGAGCTAGCAAAAGGCATCACAGTCAGGCTGAGCACAGCACCATAACTTATACTATAAACAGGCGCACATAAAAAAATAAAATATTAGTCTTACAACCTACAGGTAATCGAGCAGCCATTTGTACAAGAAAGAAGAGGTAGCTAAGAGCTAGCCCACAGAGCTAGCTTCCAGACCAGTTTCAAACAGCAAACAACCTACAGGATGAAAGTCCTCAGATATGACTGACACCAGTTCGGTTTACAGATATCTACAATTATTTGACCATTATGCCTCGACTTTACACAGCAGAAGCAAAAAAGGCATACATATATATGTACACATTTTATATGTGATTTAAACATCAACATACCTGCAATGAGACTGGCTCCCTGGTTCTGGAGGGGTCATCCACTCTAACTCAACCATAGACAGCGGCGTATTTCGTCAGCTGAAAACCTATGAAATATTACTGTCCTTTTTTTTCTTCAATTTGTTGAGCCTACAGTGTTGCACATGTTAACCATACTGATAGATTTTTCCTTCACTGCCAATATTTTGACAACTGTCAGCTAACAACAACGGTAGTCAGCGGGGGTGATCAGTCTTTTTAACCTCCAGCCAGAAGCTGGGGGGCGGGAGCTTGGGTGGGTTACATCACGTTTCAACGTCTCCATTGGTTCATCTGCTTTTGTGAATGCTTCAAAAGTTTGTTAGAGAACAATAGAGAACTGACAGCATAATGAAGATTCAGATATCAGATAGGACAGGAAGAAAGTTTGTTCAAATTGGGGATTTGAAGCAGAGTTTAGTTCTAAAACAGTATCTCAAGCTTGGGGAATCTTACCAAGGTCTGATTAATATATCATCTGCATACAGAAAGACAACTACAAACCTCCCATTGGCTTGTTTGGGGACATTTTATTTTGAAATCCCACTTCAGATCTGGTTGAAAGTTGGTGAGGGCCAAGTAGAGGAGGTGTGTGATTGTGTAAAAAAGAATCTAATGCAGGGAATTGAACATTACATAAAGAAATGGCACAAAAATTACAGAAAACCAACAAAAGATCTAAACATGGCAGCATTGGATGCTCATGGAAAAAAAAACACACAAAAAATCAGAAGGAGCCAGTGGAGGAGGACACAAACTTGACATAAACATAATTACAAAGAGAAGGAGAGAAGAGAGACAAAGGAACCAGAGGAGCTGATCGGGGAGAACCAGATGCAGACAAGACTCAGAGAGCAGAGAGAAATTGGAAGGTGAGCTGCTGGGAAAGGAAGCAGAATGGCTGGGAGGAAATAAACAGAACAGTGAAGGAACAGTGAAAGGAACTAAAGGTTTAAGCATAAAACAGATTCAATTTTAATCAAAGAACAATATTCCTAATTACACAAAGATGGTGTAGAAATGAATGCAGAGGAGAAAATTAAAAATGATATCCAAGTAAACAAACAAACACAAGCACAAAAAAGCCCCTGGATTATGACACAAAGACATGGACATCCACCGTAACCGAGAAGCTGTGAAAAAGAGAAGCAGCCGGACGCTCACATTAAGTCTAGCAAAGGTGCAGAGATCCACAACACAAATGGAAGCATCCATCAACACGTTTATTAAATGTTGACTTCAAAACTGTGGCTTTAAGAAAAGTTTGCCAAAAATATTGGGGACAGAGAACCAAAAGAGAGGTGGGTTCTTTTTTTATGGGAAGATGGACATACAGGACTGTAAATATACAGCCAAAGATACAATCTTCAAACGTTATTTTGATTTGGACTTAGGACTGTACGCTCTAATTACAGGTAACCGTAATAATGCAAAGTATTGACTTGATATTGACTTGACTTTGCAACCAAATCTCTAGTATCTAATTATGTATCATGTGTATGTTTAATTATTTGATGTTTAAGGAGTGTCAAAGGCTTTTTGCAAGACACTGAATTATCTTTAGGATATAATTCCCAACCGACAATTACTTGGCACAGCACATGGTGCATTGTTATTTAGGTCTGCATTTCTATGAGGAAACAAACTGAATGCATTTGCCGAAACAAGCCCATAAGAAATATCTTTATTATTTAAAACAGTACACAGGGTTGAGTTAAACTTGGAGATTTGCTACCTAAAGACTGATCCTTAAAGTCGGTGCAACCATTTTTACGGTTTATTCATCCAAAACGTAGTAGAGTTGATTACTAGATTATTTCTGGATTTGAAGGTTTTAAGAGGAAGAGGTTGTGTGGTTAAAGTGAAAAAAGGAGTGATGTGAAAGCAGACCACACTTATGTATTCATCACTGATTCAGCAAAGCTTTATTACAATGGCAGGAAGTCGCAGAGGGGGTTTGAGTGTAAAAGCCTCACCAACCTTAATCTTAAACTGGGTTTTAGGAGCAGCCTGCCAATTTTTCTGTGATGATCTGAGGCTCCTCCCAGGGTCACGCTGGAGCTACATTTATAACCCTTTTCCACTAGGGCTGGGTTACACCTGAACGGGTCGGCTCAGCACGGCCTAGAATGGTTGTGTTGCCATTACCATCCAAGAAGAACGGTAGTAGGTGAGGACAAGGATGGGCTTACCTTAACAAAAGCTCCAGTAAAAAGCAGTCACAAAGTCATCATGACAACACAGATTCTCTGAAAAGTTAAAAGACTTTTGACTCACCTCACATCTCCCAGACGTCGACCCGTTCAAACTTCCATCTCCTAATCTGTGTCCTTCACGGCAGTAATGCTCTAACCAGCAATCATCCAGTCTGTTGAGACTCTGAGTCTGCAGCCTTCCAGTCTGATCTAGCCGACGCCAGCTATCTGATCATCATTGAGACCTCTTTCTCTGCTGCTATACTGGCTTCTTCCTGGCCGAAACCGCATGCTCGCTGCGGCTTATCTGTACTGTCACACGCCGACGACGCCTGATCCATCGCTACCTGAGAGAACGCTGCTCCAAACCGCGCGTTGAAGGAGATAACAGCACAGATTACAGCTCCATTCCTCTTGGAGGCTGATAAAAATCAGCCATTCACAGATTTCCATTGTCCCAAATGCTGAGGCTGCATCTCGTCCTCTCTCTTCCAGGCTCTTTGCGGAGCTGCGGCCGGCATCTTGTCCAATTCTGCAGCATTCAAGCCCGATCTAGACGACTCTTCCTCCTGCTCTCTGATCACTCGTTCTTCTCTGCTGCTATACCGGCTACCAGCCTTCTTCCACCACAACACTGCAGGTTCGCCGCTTCTTCTCCGTTCTATCTAATGCTGATTTCACTGCTTCAACTCGCATGTGAAAGGCGATAACAGCCCTTCGATCGCCGCTCCATTCCTCCTGGCGACGTGACAAAAATCTGCCATCACTCAAAAGTGTTCTAATACCAAAGCTGCTAACGATACCAAGACCATTCTCTTCTCTTCTGCTGCTAAAGCGGCAGCCTGTATTAATGTATATTCTCCTTATCACCTTTCAGCTTCAGCTTTATTAAAACCATAAGCCTCCCTAAATGCTGTAAAACACTTTATAAAGCACTCAGTTAAAAAAAATGGGGCTACTTCAAGCAAAGAAAAATAAAACATTCTCTGAGACTTTCAATATTTCAAATTTTATGGAGAACATTTCTGATTTTGGTGCTGTTGCTGTCATTACATTATGAGACATCACTTCAAACAAACAACTCCAGGCCAATCAGCGGTTACTGCTGCTAGGTAGGAGTGAGAAAGATATCACACTACTGGACCAATCAGTCGTAGGTGGGCGTGTTGGGTCGCTTCGGACCAAGGTGAAGGTAGTCCAAAAAAGGGGTACAAGTTCCAGACTGTACTGGCCCAAGTGGAAAGGGGGCAATATTAACAAAACCTGAAGCAGAAACATTAGGGACTTACAAGTAATTGCTGCTAAATCTTACTCTTCCTTCCAAGATGGAGAGGTAACCAACAAAGATTATAAATCAGTCAGTTTTTGGTTCCAGCTGACTTCTGAAACCCTCACCAATTGATAATGTCATAAAAGCAATGTGGAATTCTTCATGCCACATGTGGATATTTGACTGTTATATTCCAGTTTTTTAAAACATTAATTTGCAGAGTCAAATCCTGTCTTAAGCGCTGTAAAATATATTATTTTTTTCTGTAACATTTCAACATTTGGCAATAATAAATTTACAGATTGTGGAGAGGACGCTGGCATTGATTGTTCGCTGCTTTTCCCGGTTATCTGTCTCAATTGAGTGCTTTTTACATACTGGATGTGCCCACTACAGTAATTAATGGACTGGAAGTACACCAGTTTATATCCTTTGGATTGCCATCATGTGTTTGACGCCTACCTGTCACCTTGCTGAATCCTGGATCTCATAGGAACCCTCTCTGGGTCATTCATTCATTCAAGTGGTACTAATTGCTACACCTATAATAATGAGGACTTTTCTCAGACTCTTCGGTTCCTGCAATACCTCCACCTTTAAACGGATATTTGCAAAGAAATAGTATTTCTCCTGATGCTATGGATTATGCTGTGGATCATTCTGGTCGTGTGTGTGGCTGTCATACCTCACTGCCCTGTTGGATCTTGGCTAACCGCGAGCATCGGTGCCCAACCACGCACTATGTTGACGACTGAATTCCCAATGGAACAACACAGGATTCCCAGCAGCACTGGAATCCGTTCACAACTGGATCTTCCACGCCGAACCCGATACATCCATAGAGGGTCGGGTCACCGGTTTGCTTTGTCCAAACACTGTGACCACAGCAACATCGCATCTCTCTGGACGGCCTCATGCCACGCGCACCTGGATTACGTCATCAGAGCGCCACCACTGGAGGAACAGTTAATTCCGATTGGTACAACAGAACACCCAGAGTGGATCACAGCGTCCTACGTCCTTGTAACAAACTGGACTGCAAAATTCATATTACTATTGAACATTTCAATGTGCAGTCATTGTCAAATAAATCAGGACTCATGTACGACCATGTTTTAGATAAAGGGATAGATATTCTCTGCCTAAGTGAAACTTGGCATCAGTCCGATGTCTATTCCTCTCTCAATGAGGCCTGCCCACCTGGGTACTGTTACTTTTCTAAGCCTCGTACAACTGGCCGGGTGGGGGGCTTGCTGTAATATTTTGCAGCAATCTGGTGCTATCCCCCGTGGCCATTCTCAGTACGGACACATTCGAAAGTCTTGTTTTTAATTGTAAACATAATTTTTCTGCAACAATAGCTCTTATTTATCGGCCGCCCAAACCACATCCAACATTCATCTCTGACATACACAGTTTTCTTATTTCCCTCTGTACAATATACTTCAACATTTTAGTTATTGGTGACTTTAATGTACACATGGACTCTCAGACCTACCGTCTGGCATCTGACTTCAAATACACATTAGACTGTATTAATCTCCACCAGCTTGTTGATGTCCCAACACATTAAAGGCCATACCCTGGATTTAGTGATTACTGACTCTCTTACAGCCACTGGCCTTGAGGTGTATGATGTTGGTGTCTCTGACCACCTGGCAACATAAAATTCCACTGTCATCTTCTTCTTATAAACCAAAACGTCAGATTACCTTCCGAAATATCAAGAACATCGACTTCACTGATTTTAGTCAGGATTTACATCTTCTCTCCCCTTCCCCAGTTTTGTCAACGGATGAACTTGTGAATTTTTATAACACCAGCCTCAGCTTTATTCAGTCTGGTCGTGTCCTGGAACGTGCCTATAAAAAATCTGGCCTGGTGGTGCATAAATTGGCCTACCGAGAGCATCGAAGGGCCTATGCTAGAGCTCTCTCAAAGGCTAGGTCAGAGAATTATTCCATGCAGATAATGATCAACAACAATGCAGGTGACTCCAAAAAACTGTTCTTCACAATTCACCACATTCTCAAACTGCAGACTCCCTCATTTTTCCGCCACACCGAGTCAAATTGCAATAGGTTTATGAATTTCTTCACTTCCAAAATAGACTGTATCCGCTCAGCTCTCTCTCCTCCCACATGTTCCACTCCCGACATCCCCACAGCACTGATTATAAAAACTGTCACATTTTTCTTCTACAACGCAGCAGGAGGTCGAGAATATCATCCGTAAAGCTAAACCATCCACTTGCTCTCTCGATCCCCTCCCCTCCGCTTTGCTCAAAACCCACCATCTTTCCATCAGCCCTCTTATAACTAAACTCATAAACCTTTCACTGCAAACAGGAAATGTTCAAACAGCTCTAGAAACAGCTATCATCAAACCTCTTCTTAAAAACCCCCCCTTAGATCCTGAACCTGTCAAATTACAGACCCATCTCTAACCTCCCATTCATCTTCAAAGTGCTAAAAAAGTGGTTTCGTCCCAGCTCAACACCCATCTCAGTTCCAAAAGTCTGTACGATAAATATCAATCTGGTTTCCGGACTCAATATAGCACAGAAACAGCCCTCATCAGAGTGACCAGTGACCTCCTTATGGCCTCTGACTCCGACTCCACTTATCTGCTCATCCTTCTCGACCTCTCTGCTGCATTTGATACTATTGACCATCGCATCCTCCTTCACAGACTCCAGCACTACATTGGTTTCTCTGACACCTCCCTAAAATGGTTTCACTCCTATCTTACAGATAGGACAGAGTATGTAGCCTTGGGGGAGGCAAAATCCTCACCCCACACTGTTGCCTGTGGGGTCCCCCAGGGTTCCGTACTCGGTCCAACCGTCTTTACAGTCTATATGCTTATCCTTGGTTGTGTCGTCAGCAGGCATGGAATTCATTACCGTTGCTATGCCGACGACACACAACTCTATCTCCATGTCACTCCCCCCGGGTCCCCCTCTGCCACCATTTCCCGCCTCACCTCCTGCCTGGAGGAGAGCGGGGCGTGGATGAACCAAAACTTTCTGCAGCTGAATGGGTCTAAAACAGAAGCCATCCAAATCAGAACGCCCCACCAACTACGCTTTTCTCCCATTACATCTGTCTGTGGAATTCCCTCCCAGAACAACTCAGAGCCCCCAAGACAGCAGATGTTTTTAAAAGGGAACTGAAAACTTTCCTGTTCAGGAAAGCGTATTTTTAAGTTTCTGTGAATCTGTTTTTATTGTTATTTTTTATCTGTTTTGTAGCACTTTGAGATTTGATGTCAAATGTATAGTGCATTATAAATAATATTCATCATTATTATTTAACTCTGTGGAGTAAGTGCAATGTGAGACATTGCTGTGCTGTGCCTCACCTCACATGGTGCAGTGTCACACACTTAATGAAGCAGGCAATTAGCCCATGTTCATTGGTGGTTCTCCTTTTATTGCCATTATACATGTTAGCTAGGTCACTGTGGCGGCTTTTCTGAGCGGCCACAGCGTCATGCAGGGAGTGACTACTGTTGTTGAGGATTGCCTGCATCATGCTCCTCATTCTTTTCTCCACCGGTACACCAGCAGTAGCGTTCACCCCTCTCCCCATCGCTGACAATTTCAGCTTTAATAATAAAATAAAAGATCAAACAATAAATAAATGAATCTGAACAAATAATAAACATATAATTTTTCTTGCCTTTGAAATTGTCAACCAGTCTGGAATTGATCAAAGCATATTAAAAACTGTTAAAACAACAAAAGGTCTCAAGATCAAAATTCTATGTAATTGGGGTTTCTATCATTAACCTAACTGCTTATCACTGCACAAAGGGTGGCACAAATAGTTACAAGTTATCAATTTAAATTTGATTCCCAAAAAATAAGGTAAACCTGAAATAGCGTATCTATCTATCTATCTATCTATCTATCTATCTATCGTTATTCTTATATTTGCGACATGATCTTGGTAAAATTAGATCACACATAGCTATTAGTCTCAGCTCAGGTTTTGTATCCTCTCATTCCTTGGCACACGGGCATCCAGCCATTTTTGCCTACACTTTGTGGGGACAGTAATTTGCAAAAAGGCTATTGAGCGAATGAGTAGCACGTCTTCATCATCATGACCTCAAATTGTTTTCAGATTGAGTCCATTACAGATTATGGCCCTCCATTTGCCTATCTCCATTCCCACTGAAAGCAATACTGACCGCTGACCACTTCAGCTCCAGATTGATTAGCAGGATGGCTATTGGGACCAAAAAGACAGAAGGAGACTGATGACTCAATTTCTGTAAAGACCACAGGCTTGTTTAATTTACTTTCATCTCAATCAAGTGCCTTCCTCTCAAGTCAGTTGGTTTCCTCAAAGAATTGGTGAATCTCTTTACAGTATTTAAAATATTTTTATAAATGTACCTATTTTTAAGACACAATAGCTATAAAATTATATGAAACAGGCCTTTGCCAATTAAAAAGGCCTGTACACAATAGAAAATAATCTCTTTGGGTAATTAGTGCATGGATGGTGATGTTTCAAATGGCAACTGACGCTGTGAGTTCCCTCCCATTTCCTTAGCAACTACATGAAAGAAAATCTTTGAAGTGATTGATGAAATGACCAAAACCAGATTAAGAACAGGTAGGAATGAGGAGAACCATTGATCAATCTGACTGGAAAAGAATCTCAATTGTTCACGATCAGTGATTCCTTTAACAGTCAGAGAAATCATATAGTAAAAATTCTAACAAGAGAACTCACAGCTTGATTCAGTCGTGAAAGAAAGGGCATTTCCACACGGACAATTACAAAGGAAGTCAAGGGATCAAGACTTAACAGCTTAGTAGCCTTAAGAAACTGTGATTATTGAGGCTAATTGGGGGAAATAAGTGGTTATTTTTGCTAGACAACATGAACATTAGACTCTAGAACACAGGAGTCAAACTTTAGTCCTCAGGGGCCAATGTCCTGCAGCTTTTAGACATTTCTCTGTCAACACAGCTTAATTAAATAATTAGGTCATTAACAGGACAGAGAGGCTGACTTCCTGCTGAGAAGACAATTTAACCATTTGATTCAGATGTGTTGGACCAGGAACCTGCTAAAAGCTGCAGGCCCTTGAGGACCAACGTTTGACATCCCTACTCTAGAGCAACAAGAGAAAGCCACTAGGTTGAATGAGACAAGACTGACCCTGTTCTAGACTTGTTTGGCAGAGAGGCAAATGAAGTCCTGCACTCTTCATGCCAAGTGAGTACTGTAAAAGCCTGTGGGACCAGTGCTTTGAGACAGGGTTGCTGAACTTATTATGGTATAGGTTAAGCAAGTCAGATACCCTCTGAATTTTTTCCATTTGGGAATATCTTTCTCTGATGCTACTAGCATATCCCAAGATGACATTGCCGGGATAACTTTGTATAGGAGAGGATAAAGGAACATAAGAGATCATTTTCACACATGGAGTCCAGACTTCAGTCCCAGTGACTATCTTTTAGTGATGCAACTATATAATGGGCACCATTGGACGCAAGGACATGACTGTGACAGAAAGTGTTGGGGTTTGAGCCGGCAAGCCACCAGTTACAGGACGGACACAGCGGGGGGTTTGGAACCATAGCCACTTGCAAATATTGTTGAAGCAAATGAAATGGAAAAAAATATTTAACACCTCCTCTAAAAAAAAGTTATAATCTATTTTCAAAATCAAAAAGGTTTTATTGCCAATGTTGAACAGATTTACAACATTAGGTCATTGCCGTGGTACTTTGAGGAAACACACATAGGACAAACATTTCTAAGCATCCAATAAGTACAAATAAAATGAGATAAACAGGTTTATATATACTCGAGATCAAGTGATGATCAGTGTAAAAAAGAAAGCCAAGTGCAGAGAACTGCTATATGTAGCTTAATATGCATTAATACGCTCGGTGAACGCCAACTCAACACTAAAGCAGAAGCTAATGTTTAGTCTTTATTCACTCTTATTACTGTCTTGGGGATACAGCCAGTCAGTGCCAGGGGAAAAGAAATAGTTCTCGAGGATTGGCTGCTTGGCAAATGCCAAGCAGCATTGCTTTTTAGTTCAAGTATTTTACATTTGATTTTACAAAGACATATTTTCTGCAAATAACTTGGAGACACGTTTCACCCCCCAAAAAAAATAAAAATCCACAAATATTGAGCTAAAATAGGCAGACGTCAACTGTACCTACCTTCTGAGCCACTAAGCCCTACGGATTGTCGTGGTGTGAAATCAAAAGTAGAGTCACAGTTGGCAAGCTACAACTACTATGTGTTAAGCAGTTAAATGCATCCACTACTCAGTATGGATAAACTAACACATATCTACTCACTATACCTACTCATATTACCCTACAAAGAGCAGAATTGTAAAAAAAAGACATGACTCAGATTATACACTATATTTAGCTAAATATTTAGTTTACAAACTAGATTTTTAGCTAGCCAGCTAAACTGACAAGCTTAATATTTAGCTCTGAATTAACGTTTAAGCTCAGTGCTAAATATTTAGCTAGATCCACTAACGATTATATAGATTATCCAAATAAATGCTGGGTCTTGTCAACATCTTTATACAATACCTTCCACTGGTCCAATCATTGTTGTTGTATATCTATCGATAAATGTCTGTATTGCCTTTAAAACAGCTCATTATATATTTTGCGCTGGAATGTTGGACATGTTTGTAGGAAACTGAATGATTAAGAGTTTTGTTTAATTTTGGTGGTCCATTTCCTGTTATCTGCAAGGAAATTTGAATATTAGCTAAATATTTAGCTGTGAGCCAAATTCCTGCCTCGAAGATAACTCTTGAACTTATGTGATGGGAACATTTCAAAATAAAATTATATAGGTGATGAGGATGGGATACCATTTATAAAGTTATACTGTTATTTATCGTCATTAACAAAAAAATGGGCGTTCGTTTTTCAGAATCATAATTTACATGTTTATTATTATTATAAAATTTCATATATTATTATTATTAAATGTCATAGCTCATGACTAAATAGGATGTTTAGTTAGCAAGCCAAATGTTGTGTTTACAAGCTAAATGTTTAGTTTGACACTACATAGATAAGAAGCTAAACTGCCGCGTGTCATGGAAGAAAAATGTCTTCGTCTTTAATAAGATGTCAGTGAGAACCAGATTTGAGTAGGACACTCCGATCTTGTTCCCTTTTACTCTTCCGTGTGAAGTGTTTTCAACCTTTGGGGACTAGACATCCAAGCGGTGGAGGAGCAATTTAGGATGATAATATTGAATTACTTTTATTATAAGGTTTTAGGAATATGAAGGTGTTGAGGAGTTTGAGCAGGGGTCAGCTATTGAGCCACGACATGCACCAGTTTAGCTTCTTTGCTATGTAGTTTCAAACTAAACATTTAGCCTGTTAACACAATTTTTTCTTCAATGAGAGGCTATACAACCCAAATTATTGCTGTTAAATCTTTGAAGGTGTAACTTTACTAACGGTATCCCACACTCATCTTGGTTCTGCTTAAAGAGGATGAACGGTAACCTTGTTAAGGTTAAACGAGAGACTAGGTAGTCGTGTATGGTTGTAGCTTATCTGCACATGACCTTTAAACAGAACTCCACTGTGAGAAAAAACAAACAAACACTGTTTAAGACATTGGTGCATCTTACTCCTCCTTAACAATACAGTAAAATAGTATATCAAAAACAATAAAATAAAACTATTAAGTTACATTTTTCCGAAGACATTTCAAAGATGAAACATTTCTTTAACATTTTCCTTTTTTAGCTATATTCCCAATGGAAGTTGTCTCGGAAGTTTTTCACACTTCTCATCAGTGTCTTTAAAATGAGACAGTGATTCTGTGGTTTAATGAAGCGTTAAGGTAATAATACGTGAGAAGAGGCTCTGCTGGGATTCCTTAAATAGAAAACGTTTAAACTGATTGGACTGGGTGTATGACTGAATTGCAATCACTTGTGATGTGCCTTGAGATTACATATGTTGTCATCAGTGGAATGTAAATAAAACTAAACAAAAATGTAACTGATTATAGGAGGAAAGGCATTCTATGGTCTGACTTTGGAACTCTTCTACAGCTATCATTTTTGCCCAGTCTGTTTCCCATTCATGATCACTGACCTTAACTAAACCTAGTTATTCCAGGACATTAGATGTTAATTGCAGTTCTGCTCTCTCCTCATGGGTCTAATTGATTCAATCCTGGTGTAATATTAGAAGGTCAGCCACACCTGGGAAGATTCACCTTTGTTCCACGTTCCCATCATCACCATGGGTAGAATATCCCAAAGCCTTAGAAATATTGGATGGTTTCCAGATTGGTCAATGTCAGGGACTTAATTTCTTATCATTTGCTGATTTTTTTACACTCTAAAAATGGCTGGATTATTTGGCTAACCCAACTGCTGGGTCGAGCCTGAGTGCTAACAGGTTGGGTCAGTTTAATGCATCCTTGATCCAGCATGTTGGGTTAAAATTGGTGCTAAAAAGAACAATCCTCCTGCTCTTCGATGGGCCAGATTAGCCATTTTAGACCAGAGGACAGGAGGACTTCATTGGACCTTCACAATTGAGGATTGAGTAGAAGGTAAGCTGTTGATAAATAGTTTGATGATTAATTGTGCGAACGGTGTTGACGTCATAAGGCGACACAGTGAAGAAAGACACAGCTTTTTAGCTGTTTTATCTGTTTATGCAGCCAAATTATAGTTTAGGTTAGCTAACTAGTTAGCCTCCTTGCATTGATACGTTTCGTAAAATACAATGGAATACATAATTGGGGCCACAACAATAACTGCCTAGGACAACGCTTTGATCTTTTGTGACCCTATCTTAGTCTCCTAGCCACAGTGAGGTTCTGCTTGGGGACATTACTGTGTATTTTAGTGTGGGTTGCATCCCCATTAGCAGCAGACGGCTCCTTAGGCTATATAGGTTGTCAGATACCTGTCGCTAGCTAGGGCAGCTCAATATTCTACTACTTTCATTGTAAAATTTCAGATGATGTTGCTGTAATTAAGATTGGTAAGGTATCTATGTGGTTGCGTGGCTTTAATGCGGATATTAAACTGTTGCCGGGCAGATAACGTTTACTCTAGCGTTGACACATGATGTCAAGCACCCAAATCTCTCGCCCCGTAGCTTCTGGTTGGAGGGTAAAACAACTGTGCATCGGGTTGACCACCACTGTTATTAGCTTCGATTTGATGAAAGATTGAGCTAAATAGCGGTGACATAAAATATAGTCTGTGTCAGACGCCCTCTGACACAGAGTATATTTCATGTGCACTGTTTGTGCAGCAGCTACTGGAGTTCTACTCGATGAACCATCCAGATCATGTGAATCAAAGTCTCATGAGAGAATCTGCTCTGTTCACTTTCTTGGAGGTATGTTGCAGTTTGAACAAAGTAAGCTGAAATTATTTTATAGGAATGTTTCAAGTATTTAAAATAACCCGTCAATGTGTTAAGCTACATCTACTGCTACCATCGTTAACATGAATAAATATAGAATGACAGACGGACGTTTATTACAGTGAAACTACTTTATCTACTAACATATATATATATATATATATATATATATATATATATATATATATATATCAATGTAGATGTGTACTAAGACAATATTGACATTGATCTGAATATCTAAATATCATCATACTAAGTATGTATGTTAAACTATGTAACGCATGTATAGCTCCACCATGCTGCGGGGCTGGGCGTTGCGTCTCAGCCATTCTTTCAACTGTATGGCTCTTTCTTCCAGTATGGTAGAATCTATAAAAAAGTACATATCAGCACATTATCAACCACAAAATCATATAAATGTTGTTTGAACAAATGATTCAGTTCCAACAATTACCAATACAATTAGTATGTGTGTCCTATGGGCACCTTCGTCGTTGCTTTGTGGCAGTCTCTGCGGCGTGCCTTGCGATCTGCTCTGTGATCTAAGCCTCTTCCTGCTGTTCCAAAGCCTCTCTTCGAGGAACCCCGTGGCAGGATGGTTGTTCCTTACCTGGGGTGAACCAGATCCCCTGTCAAAAAAGGAAAGTCTCTGGTGAATAGAGATGAAGCAGATTTTGTTTTTGACGGCGTAGCCACAAGATGTGGCTGAGCCATCTCGAATAGCACAGATGTCCAGTGCTCAGGTGTTAGGAATGTGCTGCCACTGTAAAACTGACTAGTTTAGTATCATTTCTTCTATAAATGTAAATTACTTACAATGCCACTGCTTGATTCATCCTTCAAGCAGGGAAAGGTCTGAATCAAAGCTGTTGCCACTAACTTTTTGGTCTCAGAGGTAGGACTGTAAACAAAAACAAAAAAAGAAGCAAAAAAACAAACAACAATACGTTTACTCTTATGTACAAACTTGCATGCACATTCTGTATGCAATTCTTAATCTTCACATTCAGATTTCCGTACAGAATTCTGAATATGTTTATTTTTAGTTATTCAGAATTTTTTTCGAGGAGCTTTATATGTTTCCACCTATGGTCCCCAATGACTGCTTACAATGTTTGCATTTCCTGCCACTTCGTGCTGTGATAACCACATTTCACCTCGTGGGACATTAAAGGATTGCTCTATTCTAACTCCATTTGCATTTCACCTCAGAGAAATAAAATGGTCTATATGATCAGGATCTTGCTATCAAGTCAATAAATTCTACTTTTTTTTTTTAAAGGTTTTTTTGGGCCAAGGTGGCCTTTATTGACATCGGGTAAATTTGTGAAGGGGAGATAGATGAGATGCGGCAAAGGATACCTGGGACGGGATTCGAACCAGGAGCGGCCGCTATAACCACTGCGCCACACAACGCTTTTTTTACGACACACAAACACTTAAATAGCCTATGCTTGAATACAATTGATAAAACAGGTAAACTGAAAATGTAGCTAAATATCAGACTTGAAAAGTAGTGTCCTGTTTTTTTAGTTTTTTCCCCGAAAGACGATTGATAGAAGATTCATCCATCCATCCATTTTCTGAACCGCTTAGTCCTCCAGGGGTCGCGGGGGGGCTGGTGCCTATCTCCAGCTGTCAACGGGCGAGAGGCGGGGTACACCCTGGACAGGTCGCCAGTCCATCACAGAGGATTCATACAACTTTTTCAAAATAAAATTAAAGCATAATAGGGAAAACCAAAAGCCTCAAATTTTTAAACCAAACAGATATACAGCAGCTATGAAAGTCTCCATTATAACAATTAAATATGCAGTACTAGAAAGACGTGGATTAGCTATATATGAATAAATAAATAAATTAATTAATTAATAAATAACCCAGGTCCTGAATTAACTGTAGTTAACCCAATGTATGGATGGCACAAAAATAACCTAAATAATAACCCAAGACCAATACAATAACCAAAAATGGGTTACACATTTCATAACCCAGCATTTGGTTTGATTAAATAACCCAGCCTTTTTGTTCTCTGTGTAACTGATTTATTATAACTGGTATGTATCTGATGCTGTGCTTTCTGTTTTTATTGTTGCTTTTATTTTATCTCTCAACTGCCCAAAACACCTTGAGTTGCCATTTTACTAAGAATGTTGCTATACAAATAAATTTGCTTTGCGTATCACTATATGATCAAGAAAGCATTAAAATTCAGACTGGATACTTCTCATAAGTCAATTCTAAGTTTTAGGTGAATTTTAATGCGAAAAACAATTTTTGCTAACTCCTAACTTAACAGTCACTGCTGGTTTTGTTGCTTCCTAGTTTGTTGTTTTAATTTTTTTTCACTGATCTTTTGAAACTTTAAAACGCATGGTTCACCCCAGAAAGGACGCACAAACCTGCAACAGGATTTGTTGAGGAGTGTCTCCGCAATGTTAGAAAGAGATCCCACTCTGGCAGTAAGATTAAATCAACTCCTCAAGTTCCACAAGAACGAAGAATAAATCTGCCTGGTAAAGCAGGCTTGCCTTAATCTCACAATCTACTTATTAGTTGCACTCTTTTTTTACGGTATTTGCTGAAATTAGACTTTTCTTACATATTTTTACATGATAAAGGTGGTCTGTCATGAATTGTCTGAATTATACTTTTCTTTTCTTTTATGGCTTACAACAGAATCTACTGTATCTGCAGAGCGGGGGATCAAGATGACGGAGTGGCTTAAAAACAATATCTGGTTGCCCAGTATATGCTTGAGACTGCCATCCAACAAGCCCATTGGATTAACAGCAATGGGACCATGTCAGTAAAAAAATAATCGCTGAGTTTCCACATTTGGTGGATACCCCAGGCATGGTGAACATTTTTCTCATACAGTAAATTTCACAAATCAGTTTTTATGTCTAATAATATATTTTGCATCTTTGTATTCCTCTGTTGTAAGATCTCTCAGGCCTTCTCTGTGCTACATTCAGAGTCCTTTGGGAAATTAACAGAGAGGTGGAACACTGCGTTTTCACCCAAGATCATCCGCATGGCCAGAAAAGAAAACGCATTTGGCCTAAGGTAAAAATAAGGGACAGAATATGCTGGTAGTGCACTGCCACAGAACATCATTTGACATCGGTACATTTCTGCCATTAGCACCAATAGAAAGCATTGCGCTGCAGACCATTACCTAAACTGTCTCAAAATGCATCTCTAGTTACTGTTTAACAGCTGTGAGGTCAATGGTTCCTATTGCAGCTGGTATCTGGGTGGGTGGAGTGCCTCTTGAAAGTATTTACACCATGTCAACTTTTCCACATTTTAATATGGCATAGAATAATTCCAAAATGGATACATTTTTTCTCAGAATTCTACACAAAACACACAATGATGACAATATGAAAAAAGTTTGAGATTTTTGCAAATACAGTGTATCAAAGATAAAAAGCAAACTGCAAAATCATACGTACATAAGTAGTCACAGCTTTGCTCAATACTTTGTTAATGCAATTTCTATGGTGTTATAACGATACCAGCTTGAGATGAAACTGAAAAGAAATATTGGCTCTGAAAATAAAATTTGGCATTGAAAAATATAATTGTAACTGAAAATCTTAATTTTGAAACTGAAATAAATTTATCAATTTAACTGGGGACATGTCCCCAGCAATATTTATGATTGACAGGTTTGTCCCCACCAAATCACAAAAATATTTTATGGACCTAACAGCCACTTCTGCTCACAGCAAAGTTTCTGCATCAGTATTTAAACAGAATATTATTTAATTCACTCAAATCAAGTTTCTTATGCAGTCATGTTTCTTTCTGCTCAGATATAGTAGGGCTGAAGATCTTTGCCCAAAGCCGACCGGGAATTATTTTCTATCATTGTCAACGGTCTTGGATCGAGCTCGGGCTTAACGGTCACCTGATCATCTCATTAGCGCAATAATTTATAATAAAGCGCTGCACTGGGCCACTACCATTATTCTAACTTTCAAGATGCTCCCGGCACACCGCATGCGTCATGATGTAAAAGACCCACTTCTCTCAGATGAAAACATTCTCCAACTGCTGCACTGCACTCTCAGAGAAAATGCTGAGGTTTAAATGCACTATTATCCCAAGTCTCAAATTGCAGAACTCTCCTGCATTTATATAGCAGCTCCCTGATGCTTAAAAGTCAGATAAAATATTCTGAAATCTAGAGCAAGCGGTCAAGAGCGGAGACAGAAAGACACGCAGTGAGACTTTTACGCAACAGAAGCGGTTAAAGCTTCATATAGCTGCAGACTTAAAAAAGATTATACATCAATATTCATTTATCATTTTAATCTTCAGATAAGCTGCCTATTTATGATATTTCATGTTTTAAAAGATTGGTAGTCAGCTACAGGGCAGAGTACTGCAATGTCACTGGTACCCGTTTCAAGATGGAACAACTACAGTTATACAGTTCCTTTGCTGATAACACAGGTCCATCCTTTGCTACTTCGCTGTCAATTTAAATGCTTTCTTTACAGCACACTAACGCGCATTGTGTTCTGCTACCTAAATGATTGGAGGCAACCATTCATTTCCTCCTGTTATGTCTCCCGTGCTTGCCAAATTTATCATGTCTGGTTTTAATCATTTTCTCATCCAGAAGAAAAAAAAGACACACAAAAAACTGCCTATAATTATGTTCTACTCTCGGAAACTTTCAGTGGAGAAAGACGCACCGAGCGGCGCAACAGCAGAGAGACCGTACTGCATAATAATTTTATGTTTTAATTCTAGGAAGGTTTGAGTGTTAAAACTAGTGAGAAATGTGATTAGATTTTCATGTATGTCTGAGAAAAGTTTAAAAAGGTTTGTGGCGAGGGGTTTTACAGCCTTAAAACATAAGTGCAAAAAAAAGAAAAGAAAAAAAAGATGATTACTTTGCAGATTTGTGGGTTATTTTTTTAGAACCCCCACAATAAATGAGGACCGTAAAATTAAATTTAATGGGTCTGGTTTATTTTCTACGGGTGAGTAGCAAGGAACAAAATATTCATGCAATGTTTTTGCTCGTTTAAGACTCCCAGAAATGATATGTTGACATACTGGATTTGTGTAGAGAGCATGCCACAATACTAGCCTACTTTGCCCTGAAATAGAAAAATTTTCGCTATCTCTGCATCCAGCTGCTAGAGAGAGAAATTTATGCGACGCAGCAACGGAGAACCAGGGAGTGGACAACATTTGCATCACAGTTAAAAAAATCAAAAAGAAAAATAACTTGATCCATTAATTAAAGTAGATTATAATGCAGTGAATTATTAGTCTTTCATTATACTGCAGCTGAAATGTATATTCAGAAATCACTGTGCAGAAATCAAACACTGTGTCCAGTCTGGCTTTAGCTAGATTTTTCATACCTGAATCGCTGGAAGCGCTGCATGGATAGCAACGGCATTGCGTAATCATCGTCCTGCTCTCAACAACAAAACAACATATGAATATTTTCCTCTTTGGGACTCTGAAACAAAACATCAGTTATGTCCGCTCGCATTGAATAAATTTCTTCCCGGAGCCGTGAAATTCAATTTCGTTTGATTTGCACCTGAAACAACTTTATGCGGATCACTTACAGGTAGCTGCCCTATTGCATGACTGTCAGCTGTAAGTTAAATTGGAAGTTTTTCCACACAGAACGACGTGGTTGCAAAAGGAGCGGGTTTTAATGTTGCGCATTCTCCCGGTGCGAGTATATATAATATTCAACATTGTTCTTTGTGCTACGGTGTGGATTTTAAAAATTCTTCCCAACCAACAGCATAATGTGGTGATGTTTAAACAGGAAAACAGTTAAACCTATGGCTTTTAACTTGGATTGATTTACTAAAGATGCGATTTTCACCGCGTTTATAGCCTACTCTGCAGTGCATATTGTAATGAGACATGAAACGGACGAATACTTAGAGGCTATATAAATATTTAATAAGTGTCCCTACCAATCCTCAAACCGCATTCAAGTTAATAATTACGTCCCCAGCAATTTCAAAAACAAAGTGCCCCTTGCCCCTGATAATGCGTGCATCATTTTCTGTACAGGTACCCGCTTTCTGGAATAATTCACCGTTGCAGAATTTGGTAGGTGATCCACACATGCACACCAGAAAGTAGGGCTGCAACTAACTATTACTTTGGTAATCAATTAATCTCAATTAACCACATACCTGACATACCAACTGGAGAGACACGAGAAAAACTGGAAAATGAGACTGTTACTTGTAAGGGTAGTCAAGAAAAGGGGTAATCGTGCAGTGGTAAAGGACGAAATGACAAAAACCTTTTCACTGCGACGAAAAGAAATTGTGGAAAAGGAATTAGGAGTGGAAGAGCCGAGAGAAAGATGGCCTGCATTGTTCACAGAGGATGAGGCAAGTCATATTTTGAACTATACAACTAATCACTAAATACTACAACTAACTATACGAGTAATGACATGCAAAGTAGAGGATATGTATTGCCTATTATAAGAAACCTGCTGTGAAATGTTACTGTTTTGTTCAACATGTATTTTTTCAGAATTCATCTCACAATCTCATGTAGCTGTCATGTAGTCATTCTTCTGTGTTTTGTTTTATTTTATATTTTTTCAGATCAGCGCTGAATTTCTCAGGATTACAACTCTTCCACTTCAGACAAGATTCCTGGCTTCTTTGGACAAGCACCACAGCAAGCTGATCGAGCTCATCAGAAGGAAGGGAGGAGTCATCAGAGAGAAGACCCAGCAGATACTTAAAGTTCTTGATCTGGTAGGTACTTGGTTATGTTGTGTATATAGATCTAGATACATTTGTGTGCCTATCCTTTTTCTGCCTTTCAACTTGTATTTCTAATTAGAGAGTTTCCACTGTGGTTTGAAATTAGTTTTAAGAATAGATTTAAAAATCGAGTGCAATTTTTCCTGGATATGGAAAATGCATTCCAATCAAGTGACACTCTTGTGCACAGCTCTTTTCGTGTTTGGTTTTATTTCCATCATAAAAGTTATCATAGTTGGTACATGGGGGTTATTTGTGCACTTTTGCCACTTGAAGGAGTTTTATCACACTTTTGAACTTGATTTATTGCTTTTCGTTGCTGAACAGCAGCCCATCCAAATGTCTTTAATAAATCTATATTTATTAAATGGTGACCGTTAATGTGGCAGACATCTTGTGAGTGGCTGATTAGCCACATTCTTATTTTAAGTAATTTAAGGAGAGGGACAGATGTCAAAGCGTGAAGGTCAAAGAAGAAATCTAGATACTTGGTGAATGAAATTTTTCTTAAAATTAAAATTTTCCACCACATTTTCCCTAAATGTCTACATTTTTTCTCCCAATTTTCTCCGTGTTCCCTCTCAAAATTACCCCAATTTCCCATCTTAAAAAAGCAGGGTAAGGCTCCTTTATATTGTTTCTCCCACACATCACTGTTATGTCTTGTCATGCTACCTTTATACTCGGTAAGACCTCAGGTAAAGGTTTAAATGTAATCACAATTACTGTACTATGTGCCCATCTTAGTCTTGTTATGTATCCATTTGTTTTAAAATGTGAAAATATAACATGTATGTGTTTATACTTATCTAGAGCCTTGAAATCAATATCAAAAGACTGTCTGCTGAAGTGTCTAATACTCTACTTTGGAGAAGACTTGGCCCAACTCATTAAGGAGTATCTGGTCAGTAGTTCTGCATGAGTCCATTAACTTTTTGTAATGATTGAGCACATACAGATGAACTTTAAATTTGAATTCCATGTGCTGCGGGATAGATGCTTTGCTTTGTCTTTTATTTCAATTGCTAAATCACATGGATACTCGGATAGTCCACAAAAAGCCATGAACAATTCTGTTTTGACACTTCGTGGACTGGTTGGTACAAAATGTATCCATTACATCTACTGTATTAGAGCAGCAGCAGTCAGGCACTAAAAACCTGGATGCAACATTCATTTTGCATCTACATATTATAGTACTTGTGTTAGTTATGTCCAAAAATTCAGGCCTGCCACAAAACAAGTTGGTCCTATTTTTGAAATAACATGCTTGGTGCCCGATCATCATCATCACCAATCAGGCAAAGAAAACAACAGCAACAACATTTTTATCAGATTTTGCTGCAGTTTCATTGTTGTCATAAAAAGCCACGTTCATTTAGTCTTTTGGTAAATATCTGCATAAGGGAACAATTTTAGTTAATTTTTGACACATTTCAATCCCATGTAGTGAATCAGAATCAGTCCAGAATAAGTAAATGCATGCGGTAACAGTCCGCTGGCCGCAGCACACCGACACTGGCCATAAAGAGCTTGTTCACGTATTTGTTTGCGCAGGCAGAGGACGGCACATGTGGCTGTGGTAGCTGACACATTCTGCACAGGCATGGGGTGCCGCTAACCACAGAGCTGAAAGCTGGTTGCAGATGGAGTCTTAGAAAGACCATGCAGAGCTCGGCCATGGACAATGATGCTGAAAGGCAGTGGTCGTATGCATGGGACACAGTGCCACCTTGCCCATGTGGAAGCAAAAGAAGAATGTCTGTTCATTATTTACTTTTTACGACTACTGCTACTAACACTACTCAAAAACTTGCTTGCCTTTGGTCGTCAGACAACTGTGTACCCTGAGTCTTTTGTATATAAAATAGACTTAAATATAAAAACTGAGCTGCCAGCACCAGAGGACAGTTCATTTACCAGTACTGTATTGTTTGGTAGTTTTAAGAATAATGAATAACTGTGACCTTTACATTTTTTAACACATCACACAAGCATGAAGTTACCATGAAACTCCCAGCTTAATCTCATCAAAAAAAAAAAAAAAAGATTTTTGGAACAGTCTGTGTCCTTTATGTTGGTACATTATAAACTGGTTTCATCAGAATAACTTGTAACTTGTGTTTTATCAGGTTGTGCAGAGGGATGACGCTGAAACAGAGCTTGCAAGTCCCACAATGGCTGTGTTCGTCATCAGAGAAGAGGGGGATTCTCTACAAACACCAGATGACATTGGTGTAGTCATCGACGGTGTGAAAACCTTGAACAGGTTGACATCATTCGCACATGCATGTGCCATGTTATTTGGCCTGATTTATGTGCTGTACCTGAACTATCCAGGTGAGCTGAAGCACACCTTTGATGCACTCCAAAGGTTATTTATGGACATTGAACCAAAGGAAATGACGCGCAAAGTACTCAACCTCAGTGTTAAGCTGTGAAAGTAGTTGCCACTAAAAATACACCTGTATTCATTGTGTTTCACTCTGTTTTAGATCTTGTACTCAGATACATTTTAGGTTAAATAATCACTGTTCAATGAAAAACACTTAAATCTGACGGTAAAATGATGTTCATTCCCAATTTTAAATGTATTGTAAACACGTTTCGTGGTATGGCTATTTGGGCACACAATTGTTTCGGTGTTTTTGATTGTATTTTTTGGCCGATAGCACCACCAACAATTGAATTCCTTAAATCTTTTGATTTCAGTCAACGTTGCACATCATTAACATATTAAGACGTTTAAGCGTTTTCACTGTTACTAAAGGCTATTGCATTGTATTTCTCAATATTGATGGGGCAATGTTCTCAAAGCACTTTATTGTTGTGTCCATGTTAATCTAGCCAAGTTTGTGCAGTGGAGAAACTGTACTGCACTTGATTGCTGTTTCATCTCAGGTTAAAAAAAAGGTTCAAACCATTGCTCTCAATGCTGTGGATGTTACATGGTTTGCAAACTGTTATAAAAGGTATGTAAAGCACCATAATCGAGTTCATGCTTGCTGGATTGCAAGTAAGGCTAGAATAAGTATTGCAATAAATTTCAGTCATTTTGAAGTTATTTTTTGTGTCTTTATTTACAGCAAATGAGCTATATACTGAGACAAGTATTTTCAGTCATATCTGAAGTACAACAAAACTTGAATTTTGGAGCAACTTTGGCTTTTTTACTGTCACATTATTATATTGACATAAATATATTGACTTTGTTATAATTTAAATTTACAATTCATTTCGAGTAAAACATTTTACTTAATCAAAACCAATCTAATCACTTGCAACAAAATAACATCAATTTTATATTTTTTTCCAAAGTAAATATTCTATTTATTTAATTGAAACTGAAAATATTTGTTTTTACAAAATTAAAAAAAGTATTTGCAACAAAGCAACATATTCGATTTGAGTGAAAGTAAATTTAAGTGTACATGAAAATTAAAATTTTGATTAGCATCAAATAAAAATGTATAGTTTCAGCCAAATCCCAACAAAAATTTAGATGAATTTCACGTAACAATATTACATCTATTTATTTTAAAGTAAAAACTTCATTTGGATTTAACTGTAAATTTTAAGTTTTTCTAAAATAAAAACCCTAGGTTGTATCAAAGCAAAAAAATTACTCAAGTTCTTTATAACAAATCATAAGGAATTCAACACATGTTCTCTGTGTTTTCGGTTGTTTTCAACCTCTACATGTTGGAAAATACCCCATCATGGCACTCACTACCCCTATAGTCCCAGCCCCCTTCCTTATAGCCCCATTAGTAGTTAGCTGGTGTTTGTTATACAAAGTAGAGTAATAAAACCACAGCCTTACCGTTTGAATTGCAGGGAAGTCTCTGAATGTCCAAACGGAGCTTTGAAGAGAAAAGGAGAGAAAAACGGAGATCTCGAGTATGAATGGGCTGGTCGAGGAAGCCATGGGTAAACAAATCCTCCATTTTTAAAAATCGGCTTCCCGGCCAGTGTAAAGTAATTAGGAAACCATAATATACATGCTTTCATGTGGCAAAGTGTAACCATCAGGTTATGACTCCTTTAACTGTTAGAACCCGTCCACGGGAACCTCAGTGCTTCAGTTTTTTTGCCCAATTCTAACTCAACTTGGAAGCTGAAAAAGCTGATATTGCTTAAATGAAGGTTGAGAGGAGACCAAATACCTGCTTCCATCACACCCTGAAGGATAAAACCACTGACCTCTAAGAAGGAGTATAAGAGGTTTTGCTCATTCCAATAGGTCTAGTAAGAATCTGTCTTTGACATACAGTAGATTTCAAGTCTTATTACTTGAGCTATGAGGAATAGGGCCCACTAGCTAATCATTATACAGTACTGGCCTTCAAACTTACAAGCTATTGATTTCTCTGAAGCCTGAAGGACATCAGAGACAGTCATGTAAGACATGCTGGACAAAGGGGTTTACTCCCATCAACTTAAACCTGATGAGATCACACATCTTAATTACACGCTGTTTTCAAACTCTGACACATTCTGTATGCCAATTAAATAGAAAAAAAAAATCTTGTTAAACAGAAGAAGACATCTTCAATATTACTCAGTTTTGCTTCTGAGAGATATGATGAGTAAGAGTTTGTTAGAGTGCAGGAATAAAATCTAATTTTCATGTTCTTTCAGAGTAGACTCAACAAGAGGTCAGAACGATTCGTTCAGGCAACTGGTCCATTTTGGGATGATTGCATCATGCATTCTATTCCCATTCATTTCCCGTTACATTACATCACAAATGTTCACTATTAAAATGTGGCATGGTGCATAATCCTGCTGGACGTAACCATTAGCTGATGGGTACACTAGGATCATAAAGGGATGAACAACAACTATTAGGTAAGCTGTGGATTTTAAACAAAATTCATTTGGTTTTAGGCACAAAAAGTGTGTCAGAAAACAACACCTAGAAATCATACTACCACTACCAGTAGCACCCGTAAACGCTGGGCAGAATGCATCCATCATCCCATACCAATTTTTGGTTTTGGCTTCTGATATACAAGAAGGTACCTTTTTTATCCATGGAACTATGGAAGTAGAAAATGAAATGTTTTCCTTGATTGTTTCTCTTCTTTCGGACCAAGCTTGGTAAAGTCTGATAGTTGACTGTGAAAATCAAAAGTAGATTAGCAGGTTCTTAAATATCAGAAACCTTTGGCAACACCAACTGTAGCACATTCAAAATCAGTTAAATCCTGTTTTTTACCACCAAATAAACACCAAAGATTATAAGTAAAGTAGTGATATCATGGTGGTTTTACAGTCCTTATAGACAGAGTTATGAGCAACTGATGCATCATACAAATCCATAATGGGGTCTTATGTCCTGGTATGAGATAACAAGACATGCATGGGTGTTGGTAATATTTAGCCATGGTAACTGAATCTAATTGACTGTCTCACTCTACTGTTTTGTAAGAGAAACTGAATCAACTGAATCAAATCTTTTGTGCAGTATACATTAGAAATGTTGGTTCTGTTAAAAGGTGTCTTGGAAACTTACAGCTGGCACTATTTCATTGGTCTGTATTCTTAAAGGGAACTTCCACATTGGAAACAGTACAAACTGTGGATTATAATAGAGTATTGTCCATTTTGTTAAAATGTTCTCAATGGTTTTTCTACAACAACAGACATTAATACAAACACAGTTGATCAAAGTGACCGCAGGGTCTGCTTTTGGGCATTTTATCTGAGAATTTCCACGTTACCAAAAAAACTGCAGTCGACATCAATGAAAATATGACTTCAATCACTGAAAATCAAGGCATATTTTTTCAACACCATTTTCATCTTTTGCTTAATTAATTTTTTTTAGCCATCCCTAAATTACCATCATTAAGATCCCTGAAGTTCAGCTTCCTGACCAACACTCACAGCCACTTTTATTAACTTCAATTATTATGTACCTTTCACTATTTAACCAAATTACGTGTTTAGATAAGTGGGAAAAAAAACATCTTCACTACATTCTTTCAACTCAACATATTCAGTGTAATAAAAAAGTAAATACATTCAGTGAGTTGTATGTTTTTGATGGTATTTTAAAACCCACTGGAGTTGTTGAGACAGCATCCAGTCTTTTCGGCTGTATGTGTTTATTTCTTAAACTATGTCATTTATTCAGTCATTAATATTAATGTTCATAGCAGGGTAATCCAGTGGAAATGTGTCATTGTCTGACTTTCCCTCTGGCAAATTTATGATAGGAAAAATAACTTTTTTAACAAATATGAGATGAACCTTTGTGACATTTTGACTACTTCTTTGGAATGATTTCCAATAACTGTGGACTTATTTTCCCTCTTGTGTCACTAAAAGGTAAAAACAATAAACCTTTCAGGAAACTATGCAAATGGTGGGTCATCAGACAATAACTTTCCCATTCCCATGACATTTGGAATGGATTGCAATAAAAATGGTTCTCACCTTTTCATCAAACTTACTGCATTCTTTTGACTTTTGTAATCCTTCGACTTTTCTGAAGAACCCCCATTAGGTTGGGTTTTTTGCTTTGGAGTCACTGAGTTTCAACATAAATCACTCTTTGAAACACTACCGAATAACTGATTCCTTCCTGTTTCTACGCTGTTTGATGTTTGACTCGTCTACCCATCAGAGCCTCTGCTCCTACAGAGAGGTGTCTGAGAAAAAGATCCAACAATCTTCCAAAATCAAATCTTTGTCAATTAATAGGGTTTCTTAGGGTGTGGACTAAGTTCTGGCTCTAGTTTGTACTTAAATCATTACAGCCACTCGACCATGCCACCCAAAATGACCCGCACCACTCGACTTCTGGTGTGAGATACCTTTCATCTGCACAGCAACGGCGGGAATATACCTTTCCACCTGTACTGTTGTAGAAAATGAGATGATAAAACACTATATATCTGTCTCTTCTGAAAAGGGCTTTGGCCAACCTGGCAAATGTTTGATTTGCCCGTTTGCCAGTCATTCTTGAAATGACCCAACGATCCTTCAGGGTTTAAAGCAAATCTGTGTAGAAGGTGTAAAATTAAAGCTTAGTTTATACTTCTCCAACAGCAAGTTTGTACCCAGCCGCAGACGTGTTCACAGAAACGTTTTTCGTTTATAGCTATCTGTTGGCATGTCATTGTTGCAAAGCAATTCCCCACCAGGACAGCAGGGGTTGTGGACTTCTCATGGCTGGTCTACCTACCATTGCAGTGTCGTTTCTGTTTAACTAGATTTTATTTATTTCAGCTTGTGAACACCCCCCTCCTCAAGGAGTAATGGCCGACAGAGAGTATGATTTAATTGAGCTGTAAAGCTTTTTACTAGAAGTGCAGCTCAAAGAATACTCTAAAAACGCATGGAAAGAAGCACAACAGCCTTTTTTGTTGTTTTCCCACACCTCCTTGTGTTCAAAATCAGCAAAAAAACACATTAGAATAATTGTCCTTTTAATATGAAGCATATGGTGCCCAAACGCTGCATTAACTACTGATTACAGGGACTATAGAACACTTTTCTGGTGAAACAATCTCTGGCTGATGTTAAGCTGACCAATCACAGGCATACACTCTATGTTGTCTCCGCTGACGGAGACGGACAGTTAGGAAATCGGGCTCTAGTCTGTCCGTCCTTGCGTAGGTAACGGAGAGCCCTTGCGGCAACAAATAATGGTGTTGCGTCAATCCATTTTGACATAGATGGAGAAGTATAAACTCGCCTTTAGACCTTTGCAAAGCTTGTGAGAGAAGACATCTAGAAGTTGTTATTACCAAAACTAGCCCTTCCGTTTGATTCCCTTCACTTCTCTAATGTTGCTACACCTAATATAGATAGTTGACCTTGCACATTGGATGCTCACATACCTAGCCATTTCAAAGACAAACATTTTCTTAAAGTCTGTTACTTTCTCTTTAGCATTAACACCATTTCCATAAGCAGAATTCTGGCTCTCTTTCTTTTCTCCCTTGAAGCTTAGATTGTGCTCTAGATTAAAACACTCAGTGACATCACTCTCACCTAAATATTCAACTCACCTCAGATTCCCACTTCACATGTATTCACTGACTGCATGTGGCCTTACAGGAACCTCCTCAATGACAACTAGCACACAGGGCTTGTTGAATTCTGCTTGCTTTAAGCTTTTCTTTTCTTTTAACCCCAATCCAAACTTAGCCTGCAAGCAACAGCTCTCTGCACTGTAGAAAAAAACAAAGCACACAGGCCAACCAATAGGCAGGTTTTCTCTTGCTGCATTATGAAAGGACAGAAGACTAGCACTAATTGGTTTTCATTTTGATCTCAGTGGCCTCTGAATAAGTTGTCCACCCCCAGGTAATGGAATGGCCCTGACCACTTTAATTACTAACTACCATATGAGGAGAAAGAGGGTGAGAGAGGGAGAGAAGCAGAGAGCTGGAATTAAAGAAAAAATGATGGCCTAATGAATAAAAAAACGAGAGGGGAGACAGGCCTGGGATCATAGCTTAGTTGTAAGACTCTAAACACCAAGTCATTTATTGTGCTTTGGCACTAAGGGTCTAATTAATTACTGTGGATGTAGACTTTTTGGGTTAGGGTCAAAATCTGGATTGATTGAGTATTGTGATACCGGCAACACCAAGATGTTCTCAAATGTATTGGTCTTGTACGGAGGTTATGTGGCATGAATACAGTAATTGGCTTGCTTTATGTGGACCTCTCATGCCTCATCACTGATCCATAGCAATGGCCTTGCAGTAGTGTGTCACAATCTCATCCAGTGCTATACAAACGTTCTGCCTGACCCGTCACAGTAATCTTAGTTATTTAGCCATAACAAGTGGTATATTTTCTTACTTGTCTTTTCATAGCCGTAAATTTGTGCTCCTATTGCATTTCATATGAATATGAAGCTCAATATATCAAATGATTGCTGCTACATACATTGTAAGGTCACACAATGTTATCGTGCCATTGCAGAGTTAGGGAGAAGTTCTTGACAGTTGGTATATGGTTATATGTGGTCACATATTGTAAACCTGTCTGGTCACTGCAGAATCCCCTCAACATGCCTTTAACAATTTCTTGTCCAGCATAGTAAGGCTCCTACAGATGTTTTTGAGCAAATGTCAATGGCATGGGAACATTTCATAATATCTTGTATGCATTGATGATGATTTATTATTACTTTGTTGATTACTTTTGACTGTGTAGCTACTGTATATATAGCATTGCTTTCAATTTCTTTTTTGTGTATAATTGGTTTAAAACCAAGAACTCTATTGTAACGGTTGTTTTGCCAAACTGAGGTCTCCAATCATCACACCTTTTCAGTAACTAATGTGGAGCCTGTTGTGATGTCACTTCATCTCAGATGGAGGTGTGTGTTTAGGCTCTGCATCGATGAATTTGGTTAACTGAACATTGCTTTCAGAAATATCCCACTGTATGCAAATTTCATTACAAATTTGTAACAGTAAAATGAGTGATCGAGATCACTGTCATCTACTTTCGAAATGATATTGAATCTCCTTTTGCAGTTTAAAGACCTGGACAGCACCTTCCCACGTGACAGTTATCAGGACTCGCTTTGAAACAGAACGACTGTCGGTTGGAGACCATCTTCTCACCCAGTGCCGCAAATATCAGAGCATTGACAGGTTGTGTTTCGACGAAGTGCCGAAGACACTGATCATTAGACTATAGGCACCACGGTGTTGGGGTGTATGATGCAGCATGTGCACTGCAATACTGAGGGAGATGTGCTTCATGAAGGCCGGTATCCTGCCTAGTTTCCTAGCCATAGTCTTTGCCCCATCCGTGCAGATCTCTTCAAAGTTCCTATAAGTCCGCTGAGAGCTCATAAATGCGCCTGCCAGTGGTATTATTGGATGAGGAATAACCCATATAGCCTGATTTTTCAAAGGTTTGCGCTTTTTAAAAGGTGTGAAAACCTAAAAGTGGTCACAAAAACATGCAGCAGGGGATTTACTAAACAGGTGCGGGGAGTGCTGAGCCTAAATCCACAGCAAGATGCGCGCAATCCATTTAGCACTTTTGCCCTTGATGAAAAAGCAGTATCGGCTTTTCTGTCAGAAAGACCAAATATTGGAAGGTGAACAGGCAAATAAGTTGAATGACTGAATGTAGTGTAAAGTGCTTTGGGGTCCGTAGGGACTAAAGCGCTATACAAATACAGGCCATAAGTAGGTATTGCACAGGCAGAGGGATTTTTTTAAAGACAGTTTCCAGTGGCAGTTCTTACACCTATATTTACCACCTCTGAAAACATGTCTGAACTTTGCGCCACCTTGATCCAGCATAAGCTTATTAATAACTAATGAAAACGAATATTAACAGACAATCTAGCCTAATAGTAAATTATATTTTGACTGTCATAAACTTGAAAGTTCTTTCCCTTTTTTGTGAAATACGCTTCATCCCTCCACTGTGTACTCCTCTAGCATGTCTGTCTCTCTGGCTGCTGGGCCAAATTTATTTTGCAGCGTGCAGAGATTTGCGCTCTTTATTTGGAATATTGTTAAATCAGGCCTATAGTTTGCTGACCTCTGTTATGAATGATGGAATCATGACAAAAGTTCAGGGAAGTATTTAATCCTCTGCAGTTGTCTGCAATTTTTCACACTGTCACTATGTAAAACACTTGATATGAGCTCAGTTGAGCAATTGAAAGGTGTTTGGTGTAATGGAACCAAGGTAATATTTGGTTTGTCATATTTTCTATTCTCTGCCTTGGAAGAAAATTAATTTAAAAGTTTATTTGGCAATTTCTTTATCTTCTGCTTTGCGTTTATGTGGGAGCCTTGTCAAAACCCTGTCTGTTATTTTAGCATTTAATTTTTATCCCTTCATACCGGGGCCTACCCCCCACTTGTGAAACCACTGCCTTAACACAACATGTTACTTGGTACTGCAACATAGATGGAGAGACAAGAAAATAGTTAATTAAAAAAAATAAACATTGAGGAAAGTGACATGATAGTTGATGGTCGCGGCAGATGACAGCTTGTACTTAGCCAGGTTCTGATTCTGGTTCTGCTGGAGGTTTCTTTCTGTTAAGGGGAGTTTTTCCTCTCCACTGTCACTAAATGCTAACTGAGTATGAGGGATTATTGAGGATGGAGTCTGCATGATCCAGGTACAACCTCAAGTTAATGACTCAATACAATCTGCTGGAAAACCTTACATGGAAAACTTTCATCTGACTGGAATGTCTGTATAGTTGTATTGAAATAACTTTTCTTGTAAAGTGCCTTGAGATGACATCTGTTGTGAATTGGCGCTATATACATAAACTGAATGTAATTTAATAGTTGCCTCCCCCTTTTCCCTTTGTTCATGCATGTTGTTGGTGCAATTGTTTTTAACATTATGCCTGTAATGCGTCAACAGATGTATTATGAATAACCCGCTTTTAACCATAGATGTCATCCCAGTCCTCCAGGCAACATGTCAGAGTCTACAGCGTCTCATGACAACATTGTGTCCAGTCCCGGCACCATGTCACTGGGAAGCTTTCTAATCACCTAGGCAACCGTGATGAACTTGCCTTCCCCAGAGACATTAGGCTCTACCTCCTCTATGTAGGACATTGGAGGCTGAAAGAGCCCTTTGAAGATTTAAATCCTGTCACAGACAATATCCTCAGTGTGAGTCAGCAGTAACCCTACATACCAAAGGCAGCCTCGGGCCGTCACAACTTCTTCAAGGTCAGCCTGAAGACCTTTTCCATGAACATTCCCAATTCTTCCATCCACCAAGTTTGAGGAATCCGTAACCATGCAGTATTTTATCTAGGCGTGAAATAATACATTTTACTCTACTGTGTTACCTACGCAATGCTAAGTGAGCGCTATACCCCCCTACAGGTTCCATAAAACAATGACGTTTATCCATCCTGAAACAAAAGTTACATTGGCTGTTGATAATATAGATTTGGAGCGTTCTTTATGGTCAAAAAAGTTTTAAATAACTACAGTGATTTGTTCCATTTTAGCTCTAAAAAAAACCCAGCTACATTTCCATGGATGTTTTTGTCCCATGAAAATTAAACCTAACATGTTTCGGTTCTTGCTCCCTCGTCCTTTACATTGTTCTGCTCTTGCTTCTATCTCACCCTCCCTCTTTCCTCTCAGTCATCTCACCTTTTCCTGCCTCTCAGCTCCTCAGCTCCGTGTCCTATTTGTGAATGTCTGCTGGCGCAGACTGCTGCTGAGGCTTACACCTTTGCATTTTTGTGTTTCCTCAGGGGGGAGCCACTGGTTTGAAGTGAAATATTTGTACAGTTCTTGCAAACTTAGAATCCCAGTCACCCCAAAAGCAGATATACAGGCACACAAGCACACACACCTTCACTGCTCTGTCAAACAGAGTCAGTGTCCTGTTTTTATGCCTCTGTGTAATCCTCCTCTGTTGTACTTTGTGTACTGGTTTTGTTTATGCCACCAGCATTTTTTGCTAAAAAAAAGGAGAAAAAATGAAAACCTTTGTTTGGGGAGTGTTACTTTTGTTCTCATGTTAAGATGTTGTGTATTAAAACATTTTACCTGACATGTCCCTGCATATACTTAATCTGTGTGTGGCTCCAAACACAAATAATTTCCTATGAACACCTCATCCTTTTTTTCTGTCTATTTATAACTGCAACACAAATGCATTAATACCTGTTAAACAGTTTTTTACAGTTGCAACACATATCACAGTATTAACGACTTACAGGAATACATTACTTATTTCAGTTATGGACTAATACATTGCATTATTTATAAAATGTACAGCAATATATTACCCATTATAATTTCAGTAATGCAAGTCGTGAGACAACAGAATCCCGATGCCGCCATTTTCTTTTGTACTGTTTCCTCATCCCCTGGGCCAAACCTTTATATAAGGTAACATTTTTTCTTTTTGTTTTCCAATGACCGTCCTTTTTTGGCTCCATCATTCTTCCCATCAGAACAAACCACCTTCCCTGTCCCTGCTGTACAAACATCCCACAGCATGATGGTGTTTTTAGTCAATAGATTATGTGATTTTTACTTTTTAAAAACATTTCTCTTTTTCAGTTATATCCATAAAAAGCTAACATTACAACATTGGACATATGGTGACGCCCTTTTCCGCCATGTTAATGTTAATGTAATGTGACATGTAAAACAGAAAAATAATTATAAATGTGTTAAATCGGTCTCAGTTTGAGAAAGTTACCACTGACTACAGATGTTGAAATTGATTACAATGTGAATATTACTCCATTTGATTTTGTTTTGTTTCACTGTAGATTATTTAAAAAAAGTTTGAATTTTTTTCTTCAGTGGTAACTGGACAAGTTTCTTTGTAACCAATTATTGTATTAATAATTTTATGTTAAAATTATATTTTTATATAATAAAATGTTGCCGAAAATGTAAGTATAAAAACATTAAAAAGGTATAAAAATGTACAGTATATATATTTTAATTAAGAAAAAATGTTAGTTATAATTAAAGACTTCAATTGAAAAAAAATTGAAAAATTGCTTTTAAATATCAATTGTTGGATTGTTTTTTTTTTGTTTTGCCGTTGTTACAATCTGATACTTTAGTTTAACCTTTCTTTTTTGTTTGAGCTTCAGATTGTCCAGTTAATATTAACAATTACCTCTGATTGATTTTCAGGATCATCCAAATAAACTCGTCCTACTTTCCCAGATTAGACCAAATCTGGATTAAAATGCTGTTATTGTGGGTAGTGGTCTTAACAGAAAGGGGGGCCTGTCACCGCAAGATCTGTTCCGGAAGCACGATCCGTACCGTGAGCACTTATGTGCATGCGCGCCAGGAACTACTTCCGGGGGGGATTGTTTCGTTCTATTTAGTTCTTCTCGAGACGGTACAAGATGGATGGATTTGCGCTCTTTCGCCAACTGCAACATTTTCTGGAAAAGCTCACTTTTTAATTTTTAATGAAACATGACATAAATAGTTAACTGTCTTTAATGTGTTGCTATTTTGCCCAATAAGTGCGAATTAGCAGCTCTGTCTCATCCTGATGTCAGCCCATTCTCTGTCGCTCATCTCCGCTCCTCTCAAGCAGCGAGACGGCTGCTACCCTAAACTACCAAATAAAAGCGCACTCCAAATGTGTCCAAATGAACGACGGCTGGCTTGACCGCAGTCAATTTCTCAGCTCTATATGTGACAAATAAGAAAGCTGTTAAGATTACGAATGCAGCAAGTGCATTTATCAGCGAGTAAATATGTCAGATAAACAAGATTGAGTCAAAGTCTGCTTAAGGCCCCATAAGGCTTTGGGCCCACCCTGAATATTGGTAATAACTACGTCTACAGCAGCACAATCAGTCCAACACAGTTTAAATGTTTCTCAGCCACAAAGGAAAAGCGTGATTGAATGTGAGAGGATGATAAATCACTCAGACCTCAGAAAAATGTGTCCCCTTCACCTTTGAGATGATGGTTACATCTATGAAATACAGATGTTGCTCAAGGTACTCCATCCAACTTTTTTCTATCCAAAGTGTTAAGCTTGTGCACAATAATTTTAAATTAAAACCTCTTTTAGGTTCTTCCACATAATAGACGTAACAGAAAAAGAAGTCAAATGTTTTGTGGTAAACAAAAACATATTCTAATGCACCTATAACTTGTGACAGAAGCTCCTTTCACAGACAATTTAAACTGTCTGAAAGTCTCATTAATTAGAATACAGTCAACGTTTGACCTTGAGGGAGAAAAAGATTCAATAGGCAGAAACTTCTAGCCTATTATTCCAAAAAAACTTTGACAGAACTCACTTCATTCAGATTGAGCTTTTTCAGTGACTGTGAATGGCAGGTAAATAGACATTGATTGTCGATGATTGTCACTGTGCTCTTTAGATTTGTGCCGGCTTCCACAAAGGGCAGATGCTATCTCGGTCTTGACCATCAGCTGGAGCTAAATGGAGAGATGCCGATAGCTCTCTTTGGCTGGACACCGAAGGGAGCAGATTGACGGACGTCTCGTCCCGGGCGCTTTGTGTCCGTACGCGCTTGCTGACGAATGTCACCACGCCTCACACATAAAGTCGGCCGGCCCTTTGTCGCAAAGAAAAGTTTGCTACCTCTACGATTACAGAGCAAAAGGTTCTTGCTTGAATGAAGGACTAAGAAAGACAGGGAAATGTGATTACTGCTGCAAGTGACCTGTAAAGGGCAACAATACAGAAAGGAGAATGAGAGTGGATGTAGATAATGTGCATCTAATTGGTTGCTATTGTTCTGTGGTAAGTTTAAATTACTCTGTCACGCAGTGCTGTGGCAGTGTGTGGGGAATGCTGTGCTGTGTTAGAAAAGATGCAACCAGTCATCTGAGCTGAACTTAATTATTTCCGCTTCAACTGACAGACAAACACAAAGCAGGAAGGCAAACGTAACGTGTGATTTAGTCACTGAAGGAAAATAACATATCTCATCGGTTAATATGCTGATAAATGCCAGGAGCCTGGGGGACAGTGTGCAGCCAGGACAAACACTCAGCACTAAAACGTCCCATAATCTCAAAATACTATGAATATAAACTCCTATTGGTTGGATTTCTGAAAATGCATACCCTTTTATCGCAGTTGTTTTCTCCCATCCCACCTGCAATGAACCCGAAAGAAATGACAAAATCAGAGAATGAAATAGTCTCGGATCCTGAGTGGGAGCGACTCCGAGATTGATTCAGTTGTTTTCTCCGAGTGTGGAAGCGAACGAGGGAGAGAGGCCAAAAGAAAGCCGGAGTAATTTGGACAGACAGAGAAATGGGAGCGTGAGCACTGTAAGACAGAGATATGAAGTGACATGAGAGGACACAAAAGCAACGTTTTTGGAGAGAAAAAAATTGAGATGGTCTGATGATAACGGCAATCAGTGGGGAACAGAGAGAGCGGTACTAGAAAATAGAAGCAGGGGAGTATAGGGAGGAAAAAGGAAAGAAGGGTAGAATTATGAAAAAGTGCTGAAACCAGGAAGGTTAGAACATATTATTATGATTACAACCTGAAGAGGAAGCAAACCTAACCTTATTTCTGACATGTAGAATAAGTACAGAATTTAGGTTGTCTCATTTAAAGCTACCAGAAATGATGACCAGGGAAGAGGATATTACCGTGATAAAATAAATGGGATATTTATCTAATCAGAAACAAGTAGCATCTTCCCTCAACAAATGCTCCATCTTTAGTTCAGGGTCCATCTAAATAGTCCTACCATGAAAACTAACAAAGTTCCTGAAAGGGCCCTGTGTAAGAAACAGAGCTAAAGATTATTTGCTCTCCTCAACACTTCAGCAGGCTATATTAGACGAAATTAAGATAAAAAACTTAACTCATACTGTAAAATAACTGAAATTTTAGATTCTTAAAAAGTTTTTTTCTTCCCTGATCTAACCTCTCTCTATAGGCCTGTTTCAACTATTGGAACTTGAGGGTAATTTAACCAGATCCTTTTCTGATGCATATTCTCCATCGAACCTGTTAAACCTACCACACACGAGAGCAATCTGCCGAGCTAACAGTCATTCGAGGCCTTTCGCTCAGCAGATAGCTCGCTGTGTGTGCCTAATTTTTGGTGAGTTTTCTGCTTCATGAGGCGCTGAGGTGAAAATCAAATCACTTCCTGTGTGCGCTCTCCGACATTCCCCCTTCAACACACTGTCTTCATCGTCATCACAACATTATCCGGTCGCATGGACACGAAGCTTTCCAGTGCGTTCACACCAAACACAATTAAATTAAAGGTTGGATATGGAACATGAGCATGATAGCGACATCTAGTTTTTCTAGGTTGTAGTTACAACACCAAAAACATCATTCCAGCTGTTGGGTTGCCTGGTTTGCTGCTATACGCCCAGTGACCAACCTGAACCGGGTCCAGTGAGGAATCTATTTTAGAGGAGTTTAACTAAAAGCTAACGTTAGCAAAGTTAGCAAGTGAGTTAGCTTACTGATCCAGGATGAAAGTCGCCGTTTCCTCGTGTGTTTGATGCCGTGGTAATGTTTTATGTGGGTCCATCTAGTGTAGGCTTCACCTAAAACTACTCTAGTTTCTCTTCTCGTTCCATCACTCCTCTCCTGAGACAGATAACTATATCTGTGGGGCTTTGAAGCAACTGCTTGACTTGCTGACTCCACCATTCTTCCCAGTACCAGCTGAGTTGTTCCCACCATAAAGTTGGAAAACAGAGACCTAATCTGTCAACCCAAAGCTGCTACTGGTTGTTAGATATTAGTATAATGTCATTGTTATGCCTGTTTTAAACTTACATTTTAGATATATTTTAATTGTTGTACTTTCATTGTGCACCCCTCGAAAAGCCCCATGGATGTATTTGTTGTTTTGTTTTTACCTAGTTTTTATTGAAAAAGTTCCATATTCAACCTTTAACGTGGTCAGGTTAAATAGAAGCCCTGTTTGCATTGTGCACATGGGTTGGCACCACACAGTGCTAATTCAGTTGTTTTTAGTGATCTGGTACTAGTAACTCCAACATAACATTAAAAACACAGCCCATTCTCTGAAAGGTTCCTCACACTTCCTTACACTTACTAGTCTTATATATTAACCCTCTCACATGTTTTTTTTTTTTATCCTTCTTTTCACACTTGTTAACAGGGTTTGTAGAAATTCACGAGTTCACATAAATGGAGGCTATTCCAAAAAATCATTCACCAAATACAATACAAAAAAAACACCACTTGATTCTGTAAATAATGTTGCTTTTAAAAAGCAGCGAAAATGTTTCATTTGTTCCACATTCATACCGTTTCATAGAAACTTCTGCTGCTGGCACCAGATTTCTCCCCCCATGGGGAGCGTGTTAACACACACGGGGAAGTTTCTGCGTCTGTCCCCCGTGTCCTTCAGCAGATGAATATTTCAGCGGGCGTACACACCCACGTTACACACAGTTTGATGCTGCTCATCTTTAAAACATATTCGTTCAGCGCACCTTTAGCAGGCCTTTGCTGGTTACTCATTACCCTTTGGACTCGCACTACCTCTGTTTTGGCTAAAAAATGAATAGAATCTTTGGTAAATTTTTGTTAAACAGTAACTTATTAGAATACATTGTTACTGTAATTATCAGAATTTAAAAAAAATAGTTAAAACAGTAATTAGTTTTAGTTAGAAATTACTTTATCCAAAAAGTAGAGTTAGTAACTCAGTTACTACACTGTAAAAGTAATTAGTTACTCAGCAAAGTAATGCTGCATTCAGACCAACCCCATGCGTCAGCGTCAGTTGCGGCAAGATTACATGTAAAGTCTATGGTTGAGTACGTCAGAGGTCCGTCAAAGTCTCTGCGGTGCGTTGTGTACGTTGGCTCCGTCAACTTCACTTGCGTTACATACGGCAACACAGCAACGCAGAATGGTGCATTCAGACCAAGGGCTTTGTCAAAGCTCACAAAGCATCTAGTTTGACGCTTCTATGTTGAAGCTTGCAAAGTCTGCCACTTCTGAGCAAAAAAGAGCGCATGGGCGGGGCTTATTCTGCTGCCGGATATTCTGAACTGTGGCGGATAGTATTGAGAGAGTGGCTTGGCTTTATTTGCTAAATAAAGCTAGACAACGTCGACTTCGACAACATCAGCGCCGTTTGTGGATACGCCCTATTCTACTGATGTGTTCTGAGTTTGGAGAGTTTAGCCATTTGGTCCAGGAGCTACCTATGGATGAGGTTCACTTTCAGCAGTACTTGCATCTGTCCCGCGCCTAATTTTACGACCTCTTGGGCCGCATCGGAGCTCAAATCTCCTACCAGGACACCAACTACAGGTTCTCTATTCCTCCTGAAGAGCGCCTGTCCATCTGCCTTCGGTAAGTGTTATTTTTGATTTTTTAAATATGCGTTTTCTAGACTTAAATGTAGGTTTTTCCTGCTCCGGCTACATTCAAAATATGTGTAGTGACATCACTACAATTATAAGCTCTGATTGGTTAACGCGCCGCTTCAGGGCCGTCAGCACCATCAAAAGTTCAACTAGCTGAACTACTGCGCTGCTGACTTTATGAGCTTTGAAGCATGAAACGCAGGTAAAGCTTGAAAAGTTGACGGAGCCAAAGCTCACAAAGCGCGTCAGAGACCGTCACGCTCCTCCAACGGCCTCCGCCATAGACTTAACATGTAATCTTGACGTTGCTGACGCTGACAAAGCCTGCGGTCTGAATGAAGCAGAAGTTCAGCTAGTTTGACTTTTGACGGACCCAACGCAGGTAATGCAATGCGGCAACCAATCAGAGCGTCTCACTGTAGTTATGTCACTATACACGTATCTTGAATGAAGCGCGGGTCCAGTGAAAACATTTTCAACAAACGCAGATTTAAAGAATCAGAAATAACACTTACCGAAGACAGATGGACAGGCGCTCCTAAAGAGGAACAGAGAACCTGTAGTTGGTGACCTGGTAGGAGATTTAAGCTCTGATGCGGCCCAGGGGGTCATAAAATTAGGCGCGGGACAGACGGAAGTAGCACTGAAAGCGAACCTCATCCATCCAGCTCCTGGAGCAAATGGTTAAACTCCCCGAACTCAGAACGCATCTAAAGAATGAGCGCTGATGCACGATGTCGACGTCTAGCTTTATCTAGCAAATAAATTCAAGCCACTCTCTCGTTACGATCCACCATAGTTCAGAACGTGCGGCAACAGAGGAAGCCCTGCACGTTTGCCTTGTAATCGAAAGGTTGCTGGTTCAAGCCCCGGCTCCGACGGTCTTAGTTGTTGTGTCCTTGGGCAAGACACTTCACCCGTTGCCTACTGGTGGTTGTCGGTGGCGCCAGTGTCTGGCAGCCTCGCCTGTAGGGATTGAGTAAAGCGCTATACAAACGCAGGCCATTTACATTACATTTTGCTCAGAAGCAGGCTGACAAAAAGTACAAACATCAAACTTCAATTGTTGAATGCGTTGCCTGACGCAGACCAACTGTGCAGTGTGAATGCACCATTACTGTGACGTTATGTCTATTTTCTATAACACAATTACGTTCTATAATATCTAGAACATCAAATATCTTTATAACTAAATGATGAATAATAAAAACACCATATGCTATTTGCACTTAACGCAATAAAATTGAAGCTGTATGCAAAAATATCAAAATATAAGTAAAATGAAATATTGGAAATACATAATCACACTTTTCATTTAAGTGTAAAACTAAGACAGACAAATGTGAATTAAACAAAAGAAAATCTGTCCATTAAGTTGTGCCCATTTCTGTATCTAACATTGCACAGGAAACAGTACTGTCCAACTGATTGTAGTAAGACATTTAAGACCGAAGCTATTGATGGGATATCTGAAATATTACAGTAAAATATAAAATATTTTATCCATCCAAATGTCAAATACATTGTTGATCTTTTAGATTTAGTAAGACATTTCAAGTTTGTTTTTTGTGTCATCTGGTCACATGAACTGGAAGCTATTAAAGAAAAATCACATATTTTACAGTAGCTGCGTTTCCATTACCCATAAAATTGCGCAAATTGAAGTTGCGGAAATAAATTTGCCTAATGGAAACATGCCAATTTAAAAAAAAAAAAATCGCCTTTTTCAATCAAAAGTTTTTGCGCTTGGCTGAGGTGGTTTTTCGAGCGTATCAAAATTCATATCCAAAACAGCAATGGAAACACCTTTTTTCGCATCATGAGTCACATGAACAAAAACCGGATGTTACTACGGACGAAAAAGATGAAGTAGTAGTAGAAGGAGAAAGATGGCGTGGCATGTTTGGGTTCACGAAGAGACTGATGGTTGGTTTGTGATAAAGGCATAACTAATATATTAGATTGTAAAGGGGAAAGAAACGCGAGCATTTACCAAGAGTGCTCCCATGTTAAGGTGGTTTGTCGCTCCAATGCTTCTACAAGCCGTCTACGTCTCCTCCTGCTGCCTGATAATGAGCGCTAGTGCCGTGTCTGCAATAAGAATATTTCTACTGTAATTGTTAACATACAGTATGTCGCCACTTTGCTTATTCGACTGAAAACTTGTGATTTAAACTGAGTTTGTTATTTAATGGAAACACAGCTGTGGCAAAATCATGTTTTTTCTACACTCAGACAATATCGACAAAATGTTAATAAAAAATATTACATATGTTATCAGTTTTCATTTTGTTTAAAGACACAATAAACTTAGTGAATGTAAACTTCTGGCTTTGAGGAGCGTAATAACAAAATACATAAATCTCTCTCTTATGCTGACGTTTCATAAATACAATATGTTAATTCTTATTGATATAAAAAGTTTATTCTGATGTTTGACAGTAAACAAAAACTGTGTTAGTGGGGTTCTTTCTGAGGTGTATGAAAACATCTGGTATCAACTGTATGCAAATAAGCAATGGTGTGAGAGGAAACAAACGGTGGTTTATACCAGAAACCAAAACCATTCTGCATGAAAGCAAACCTTAACGAATTCTGTTGAAAAAGTATTCAAAGGAATGTGTAACCTTTGTTTGACATATTTTTAGCCCTGTTGTGGGTCTCGTCCCAGTTTATTATATAAAAATAACTCCTAAACTGCAGGGACATGAAGAAAAAGAGCTGCTGAGAGAGACAGAAAAAGATTTTAATGAAGCCGGCAGGATTACCGTATTAATAGATTTGGAGGCAGGGTACACCCTGGACAGGTCGCCAGTCCATCACAGCCTAAATAACTATTTTTGCTAAATTATTAATATACTTAAGAAATATACAAATAACTTCATGTACTTTGCATGTATGATATGGTAGCTGAATGTGTTAAAAGAACACAAAGAATATATGTTTAAATAAAATTTATTTAGACGTTTACTGCAACTTTGAGAATAGGGAGCGCACCTGAAAATGAGCTGCACCACCTACATTTTGAAAGAAAATGCACTTTGTACATAAACACGCCCCACATTTACATGTTCTAACATGTATACTAATATTAACACAGAAAGACAGTGCACAAAAGATTTTGCTAAGTTTTAATTCAAGACGAGCAGTAGAGCACCAACACAACACGACAGTAAGAGTGGAGTTGCTGACCCCTGGCCTATACCTTAAAAGCTACATGCATTTCTTCATGTGTTTTCCATGATGAGCGTGATGAGTAGAGGCTTATAGTCCAAATAATTACAGCTTTTAGCACTTCATATTATATATCTATGGGCACGTCATGTCTCTCCTTTTGTAGGGAAACATATTCAAGTCTTTTTGCTTCTCCTCTTTCTCAACAGCTGTGCTCTTTATTCATGGTCTTCTTTCCCACCTCCCTAGCAGCTCCATACTCATCATCCTTTATCCGACACATCCAGTATCTCCTTTCTCCACATGTCCCAAATAATTTGCCCTTGCCTCTCTGACTCCAAAGTGCTCAACCTGAGCTGTCCTTTTCTTAAACTAGGTTCTAATCCTGTCCAGTTTGGTCCCACTCAGTGGGAATCTGTCTGCTTCCATCTTGCGCTCCTGTCAGTCTTCTTGCTCCACTGTTATGTTACTCATGATCTTAGAAACATTCCGTTCAGTCTTGTAGCTCTCTACAAATCAATTTCACTGTGCAGCTCTGTCCGCATCGCTTTTCTCTTCATGCCTCCGTTTTGTTGTTGCTATGAATGGTTACAGGTATTTAAACCCACCTACTTCTAGAACCACCAGTGTTTTCAGCTTCCTATGTCTCTCTAAAGGTCCATTTTGACTACACAACTGAGAAAATTTAGTCATTATGGAGGTGGGACTCACAAATACAGATATATGTCAACATGTAGAGTGCCGACTAGAACGAAATGTGACAAAGAACTGCCAGTGGGTAGAAAGAGGTAGCCAGTTTGCCCTTGTACGTCCTGGTACGCTAAATACAGATCGGCAAAGAGGTTAGTGTTACAAATGGAGTGAAGCTATAACTGGGATGGAGGAGAGAAAAGAAGGACAGCACTTAGAGCACCAGAGGTGTTGGTGGAGTGACCATTAAAGACATGAAAGAACAATGTCTGAGCAAAGACCAGGGGCCAATTCCTGTGGTCAGCCTATTCTACCCTGACCTTTTTCAATCCTTTGTTGTGTGTCTTTTTGCTGTTGGATCTAAGACCAAATCGTTCGTGTCCATTACATCTACTGACCCTAGTATGTGTGGGGGAGAGAGGTCAGAGTGGCAAAAGGAAAAGCTGTGATTTCCAGCAACAAATTTATCAACTGATAAAAAAAACAAGGAAACAAAAAAATGAAATCATTTTTTGTGTGTTATATCCAGAAGACTTGTTTTGGGGTAGAAGGTAAGGGCTTTGGAGTGTCACTTATGGGCATAAAAATATTTTTGTGAAATCTTCCTTTGTGTCGTATCAGATGTTAGGGGAAAAAACCCCCATCAAGAACCATGAGCACCAAAAATGCTCAAACAAAACTTTATATAGAAATATTATAATATTACAAAAGTGTTTAGATTTTTACTCACCCTTGACCTCTCAAAAGTCCTTTGTGTTTTTCTGAGATTTTACCCATTTAATACCTTCTTAAAAAACAATAAACATGAAAAATGAACTCAATTTTTTTGTGTGTTATTGCCAGATGAGTTGTTTTGGGGGTAAATTGTCAGGCCTCTGGACTATCACTCTTGGATTCCTTCTTACTTTTGTGTAGTATCAGATTTTATAAAATAAAATAAAACACCAAAGACCCTATGAATTAAACTATGCTCTAATGTCCCAGTCATGTTGGAAGGAAGGTTACATTGAAAAAGATTTCAATATCAGCCGGCTGTGTGGTTCCAAGTTTTTGGTATATTAAAAATTGCTGCTACAAGACGTAGCCATTGTTTATAATATCTGTCCCGCGTCCAAACTTCCTGGTACCAGAGCCAAACACACGTAAGTCTTCAACAAAAACAGCGCGCCGCCATTTATAGACTGACACTGACTGGGCTAGGGGGTAACATTGAGCCAACAATGCTGCCAGTAAATTAGCTGGCTCTAAAAATATCTGAAGCAACTTTTTTTCAACTACTATCAACTCACTATTGCAGTGAATTGTACTCATATACTTACTATGTATAACTCATCATCTTGTTTGTTCTGGCTGATTATTAACTGGCAACTCTTCTTTGAAACTCGCAAAGGGGAGGGGCGAGTGACTGAGAGCAAACTGTCATGTTTTTTTTCAACAGGCACTGCAGTTCTCACATTTGACCACAATATGTCCTTCTTACATATCGTACCGTTAAAGGCACAGCGGTATCTGTGTCTTCAAGTAAGAAACTCAACAACGGAGGTCCAACTAGTGCTGTTTTCAAACGCTCAAATCCCTTAGAATTATCCATTTGCAGCAACATGACGAGCACATCAGTCTCTCTTTCATCGCTTGGAACTAGCAAAGAGGTAAAAATGTATTTATGGCGAAAATGTTTTGCATTTTGAGGGGAAATCAATGTTTTAATAGCGGGCGTGTTCCGTGCGCTTTGTCCGTCCGGGCTCTTGTAGAAGTAAAGACGTCATCTAATATGGCTTTCCCCTGAAAAGAGGACCCGCACCTATGTATTTTAAAACTGATTTTTAAAGTCATATTTTACAATATTGCCAATATTTTGCAATTATGGTACTTTACGTAATTATTATTACATAATATTTTAATGGCTATTTTCAAAGATGTGTTGCAAAAACTACACACTGTCACTTTAAAGAATGTTTCTACCACGTTTATGTTTTAGAAAACGGATGGAAAGCCAATATTTTACCTGTTTTTGGCTCTGGCATTTTACATTTACTTTTGTGGAGCATTTGTAAACTTCAGATTTCTAATTGACAATATTTACATATGTGTAAATGCCATACAAAAACCTTATTTTGTTGCAGGAATACCTTCAGTATTCAAGGTACCACATGAAATGACATGTACATACCTTGTTATTGTGATGGAATAGAACATTTATTTTGACCATAATTTGATGAATGAACGACCCAGTCCTGAACACCCAATATTTTCACAAAGCCTTACTTTAAAAATTCAAGACAAACTTTTTCAATAGGTCATAAAATAGGACCAAACTATGACAGGGTGCAAATCTTAGGAAGTACCAGTGAAGTGACCTCCAGTTTCCCATTTATTTTCTAACTTACTTCAATATACAGGAGCCCATCAGCCTAAAGTTTGTTTTCTCTCTGCTTTCATTCACCTCCCCTTTCATTTTTTTCATTCCCCCCATTCAGATGTTAGTGCAGAGTGGCAGATACAACATAGAGGAGATGTAGGCAGAAGAATGACATTCATCAGAGGTAAACCTCCAGACACGGTCCCACCATATCTGGGCCTCACATCCTTCTGGTTCTGTGGGCTGCTGAGACGCTCCTGGGGTGCTACCTCCCTGACACAGTCTGCCTTCAGGCATTTTAATCATACTCACAGCCATCGTTATGCCACGTGTGTCTGTGTGTTTTGGGGTGCAGCTGGTGCCTGGTGGGGGTGGGGGGTTTAGAAACATAGTTAGATTGAAAATAGTCCCTGTTGTCCTGTATTGTCTGATGCTTTAATGTGTCGGGTGGGTGTAGTTAGTAATTAGTCTACCCACACAATCTGCTACAGTCGCTCCACTTTCTTCATTCTCTCCCTCCAGATTAACAGTTGGTTGCCTTCTTAGTATTACTTGTTTCCTGTAGGTCTCCACATGTGCCGTTTTCTGCCCCCCCCCCAACACATATTTCACAACATGGTAAAATAATCAACTCTCCATGCTCCGCTGTTTCCTTCTTTTCCCATTTGGATCCAATCCCTCCCTTGCTTTCTGAGCTCAGTATACAATATACAAAATAGTTGTTCAGTCTAAGCACTTGCCTTGACCCATAAGAGTACAGCGTTGTGTTTTGTTGGTGAGGGAAGCCATGTAATGTAGCAACACTAATTATTGCATATTGTGGCAGGGGAATGAATAGAGGGGAATGCATTTTTTTTCCTTTAAATTTTCTGTTTAATATTCATTTTATATTCACTTTCAAAAAGGTCAGGACTTATGGGAGAAATTACATTAATTATAATTATTTATATATTATGCTTTCCTTTTACAGTACAGAGCCCTATGTCATTTTTTGAATAGTCTACGATCATTTGTTTTATTCATAAAATGTTGTACAGTAAATCTTATACATTAAACAAGAACATTAAAAAATGTATCACTTTTGTCTTTTAAAATAACAATAGGCATTAATGGTCAAATTGAAATGATTTATTTATAATAAAAGGCTAACAGTATTGTTTAATTCTTTAGGCGCCGGGTTTTTTTCTATAAAATATTCTATTTTGAGGTCACTAGTTCAAAATGTTGTATTTTAATATGGTTATAGATAAAGGTATACTGTAAAGGAGAAAGAATCTTCAGCATGATCCAAAGTTTTTGATGGGAGCAAATTCACGCATCTAATTTGCATATTATGATGTCATCAGGCATTGGCAATATTGCCTTGGAATACTTTTACAGATGTTTATCTTTTTTGCATTGTTTAAAACTTCCGTTATTTTGAATATTTATGTTTAATTTTTCTATATAGGCCTATGTCTTTTTCACATATGTATTTTTAGTATTTATTGGGGTTTTTTTCAAGAACAGGTGGACATATCTGCTTATTTCCTTTGTTATGAGGTTCCATTAGTCTATTCACTAAATAAAACAATAGAAAGGAAATTATTAGCCTCAGAATTTTACAGATCCATCCCCAACATAACCAATAGGCTCATCAAATTGCCTGATCCACTGTTGCTTATCTTCATCAAACTCTGCCTCATACCTGCCCATCATCATCATCATCATCATCTTTGAAATTTGCAGCAGGAAAGTAAACTTGACTGCAGTCTACCTGCATATTAGCAGTCTGATTTCTCTCGCGTTTAACCGCCTCTGCTGCTGTTTCCTCAGATTTTTTACATTCCTGTTTCTTACGGATTATTGTTGTTATGACCATCCCTGCTACCGATCACATAACTTTCTCCCAGCGGGTGAACATGACGAACATCATCGCACCTTGTGCTGCTGTGGAGCGGAATGGCGAACGGGACCGGCCACTATGCTGTGACAGCAGCAGTTGCATGCGATCTGTCCCACTCGCAGAGCTGCATAAAAAGCTGATTTACTCCAAGAGTTTCCGTGGTAACACACACAAAAATGTGGCTTGAATAAAGTAACAGATGTCCGCCATCTCTTGATGTAAAATAGTAATTAAATTAGGGGTCATATCTGCCGCTGTGGCTCGTTAAAGGCAGCAATATTGCCTGTCGCAAAATTGCAACCAGGGCACTTAAAGAGATAAATAACAGAAAGGATTAGTAACGGAGGGTGGCTGCCTCTTTAAAATTACTGCAGAACGACCGACACAATGCTCCAGATAGCTCATTTGACCCAGCAAAATGCAGTTAACAGTGGTCCTCTTGTTTACAATGCAAATGTGGAGTTAACTTGCTTCAAAAATCCACACTGGTGATTTGAGAAAAGGAGCAGCTTTAGCTTGATCCATCCAAGTAGTGTTTTTTGCTCTTTTTAAATTATAAACTCAAAATTTTTCCGACCATACTACTGTAATGAATTTAAAATTGAAATACCTCAAGATGAGGGTTTGTCTAAGCAATTATTATGTTAGATTAATTGGATTAATTATTAGAGATCATAATCAGATTGGAGAGCCCTCTGCAATGGTGGAAAAAGAAAGGTGGACCGAGCCAGAAATTTATATCCGCACATACATTTTTTACAGCGATAAATGAAATGAACTAACTGAAAGCTGAATGGGAACATGACTGGAGAAAAATCAGCTGAAGTCAAAATCCGGCTACCTGCAGAATTCAACCATTTCAAACGGCTGTCCTTTCACAGTGTGAACAACAGGAAGCGCCGGTACTCTATTTCATCGAGGTCAGAACATAAAATGCAGAGATTCCTGAATGGAAATGTAGCACAGTGAGATTAGGTCCCCTGCTCTGTATGCATCATAATGCGAATAGAAAGGGAGGGAGCTCAGGTCAAAACTCCTATATCCTCCTGACTACCAGAAGAAAAAAAATTGTCCAATCACCTTTTTTTTTTAATTCCCCATTCTTTGTAAGGTAAATGAAATACTGAAAACATTTTTTTGATTTTTTAAGTTTTTATTTTTATGATATAATGTGTCCACTGCAGTGGACATCGGAACACCATACATGTAAAACGGAACCTTGATGGCAACTAGTCAGCCCCAAAGGAAATAGAAAAAAGTGAACATATTGGGTTGAACATCCATGTAACTGTTTATCATCACTTTTGTTTTGTTTTTCTTTGCTGTGCTCATTTGGAATGATACTTCAAAAAGCAATTCCCCTTCTTGGAAACACAAAGGAAAACCTTGCACTTTGTGCACATCACATATGTTTTACTCGTGCAGCCGGATCTGCGACACCTTGATGCATGTGTTTCGTCCACCATTTCTGGAAGATGGATGGCGCCGTAGTGTCTCAGAGCTGCATTTGGCTGCGGTTTCCACTTTTGACGTGGGGGAGTGTAGTCATCTTCACTGTCACTTTCGATTCCTGCTTGGGCCCGAGTAATCATGTCTTCACCAAGGAGCAGTTTGAAGTCAAGGAACTTCAGTGGTTTCTTCCCCAGAGACTGGCAGTCACTCTTATACTGCAGCCATGAGTTGGTGATTGCCAGGTCAAAAAAGTGGAAAACTGCACGCACTGTCCATTTCCTAGTGCGAGAGGCCATCCTGTAGAAACTCAACATTCGGTCAACCAAGTCCACACCACCCATGTTGGTATTGTACTCAGCAATTGCCTGTGGCCTTGACACCTGGACAAACCTTTTGTCTTTCTTGGACCATCTTCTGCGTGTGTCCTGGGGTTCAATGCCATAGGCAGAGGATGCCAAGACAACTGGCTTGTTGTCCAACCACTTTATCACGGCAAGTTCAGGAGGGCTGCGTCTGATTACCATCACTGATGCCCCTCTTCCTTTCTTTTTGAAGAGTTTGTCCCCTATGATCTTGCACTCCTTTGGAACTCTGTTTTTCATGAGGGTTCCAGTGCCTGTCATCCCTTTTGCCATCAGGGTGTCGAGGAGGTTGATCGTTGTAAAGAACCTGTCGAAGAACAGGTGGACTCCTTGGGGAACAGACTCTGTCAAATGAAGAACAGCTTGCTCTCCAATGCCCTTTCCTTCTGTTACTCTGAAGGTAGTCTTGCCTTGGTAGACCACAAAGTCTAAGACCAGACCAGCGGGTGCGGCCAAGACAAACACCTTCAATCCAGTTGGGTTAGGCTTGCCCGGTACATACTGGCGCACTGGGCATCGACCAGTAAATGGGATCATTTGCTCGTCAATGCACAATTTTCCTGTTCTAGGCAGACTTAGACACCCTTGCCTTACTTTGGTCAAGAGTGGCCTGATTCTCCACAAGAGATCACTTGCTTTTTCATCTTCTGAAACGTCAAGGTCGTTGACAATCTTAATGGAATTTCTCAGCTTGTAAAACCGATTTCTGGTCATGGATTTTGCCACAATTTGAACTCTGGTATTTGAGGCCCAATACATTTGAATGTTTGGATATCTTAGACAGCCCATGTAAATAGAATTTCCAAAGAACGTCTTCAGTTCTTCAGGAGTGGTATTTAGGGTTGCTCCAGACACAAGGACTTCACGCTGATTTGTGCACAGGGCCATTTCTTCAAACACAAAGTCATCAATGTACTGCTTAAAATAATCCATTGGTGTCCAGTTTTGGCGTGTCATGGCATCATTGCTCTGAATAATGGGAGGATCATCGAGTTGGAATTCGAATCTAAAGAAAACCAATGAAGGATGAAAAAAATGATTAAAATGAGGCTCAATTGTTAGAGAAAGTAAGTTATTCTTTTTTAATACAAACTCAATGTGTACTTGGAATTATTGCTCCACAGTGGACGCCGACTGGACATAGATGTAGACTGTTCTGCCTCATCTGACTCCTCTGCATCTGATTGCCCTGCCTGAGTCTCATCCTCAGAGTTCCCTGAATCATCTGCCTCTGGCTCAAACACTGCATCTTGATCTTCATCAGACAGCTCAATATCTGAGTTTCCATCAACAATTTGCAGTAAAATTCTCTCTGCTTCTGAGAATGACTCCCTTTCTTTCATTTAAAAAAACAGAACAAATTGGAGGAAATAACTACATATGTCCACTACAGAGGACATGTTTTAAATACTTAAATACTACACTAAAATAGACCTAAAATAATTCAGAAAATGCTTTAATGTGTTCTTAAGAGACTTATATAAAATATGCCAACAACATTTTAAGCCAAAATTTGCTCAATAAAAAGTATTATGCACTTACTTTTCCTCTTCCCGTAAAATGTGCTTGCAGAGACGGACGCCATTTTCCTGAATGAGGAAGTAAAAGGTACCAAAGCCCACCCCTTCATCTTGGTATCATTGAAAAGCCCTAAATGTCCTCTGTAGATAGCAAAAGGAGTTAATGCAGTAGTATGCAGTGGGTAAGAGATATTCAGGTTTACAAATGTCCTCCACAGAGGACAAATTTGAACTACTGGTAGTCAGGAGGATATAATCAAATTGAGTCATATGTTAACAATATACGTTAAATAATTTCAAATGAGAGTCTAAAATTTACAAAAAAATGTCCTTTGCTTTTTTTATAATTAAAAAACAGACAAGCAACAACAGAGTAACAAAAAATTTTAGTTTTATGTATAATTAAATAGAAAATGCAAAACACAACCATTCATTAATAACTATGATACAAACGGTACCGGGCCCAGCAGAATTAACATGTTTGTCTAATGGACGGGAGCAGGAAGTGGGCTTACCAAGCGAGGAGATGACAAGATGCTGCATTCGATCTGATCTTCCTTAAGGTGTTGGGAACGATTGTAGACATCATGTAGACACCCCACTGACATGTGCAACTGGATTTTTGTCTCTGAACTTTTTCTATGCCTGTGCAAATAAAAATGTTAGTTATCTGCTACTATCATTGTGATTTGTAATTTCCTCTTAGCATACACTGGTTGATAGAATCCATACTGCAGCCTAAGCATTTGCCGTTTGAACGTTAATGGCTCTTCACTGAAACAATTCAATAATTATTAATTTCTTCTTTTTTTTCAAAATTATATCCAATAGGTCAGGGATTAGCAACCTTTTCAAATCTGACAGCAACATTTGCTCTGGCTGCTATAAAGTAAAATTTGTTTAAAAACTAAATTGCTTTATATTTTAAGATCATAAGGCATGCAGGCATTGGTTGTGATTCCTGGGGGAAAAAATGACATTTATAAAGATGAATAGGGAGTAAATACAGTAATATACAAAGCACTATGGATTTAGTAAACCCATGTCTAAAATGTTACATTAGAAATTGTGTCAAAAATACAGTATCAAATTTATTCATATTATTTTCTTGAATAAAATAATGTTCCATTCTTCCAAACCAAAAAAAAAATATACAGGTGCTGGCCAGTAAATTAGAATATCATCAAAAAGTTGAATTATTTCAGTAATTCCATTCAAAACGTGAAACTTGTACATTATATTCATGCAATGCACACACACCAATGTATTTCCAATGTTTATTTCTTTTAATTTTGATATTTATAAGTGACAACTAATGAAAACTCCAAATTCGGTATCTCAAAAAATTTGAATATTTTAAAGGCCAATGAAAAAAAATGTTTTTTTTTAAATGTTGGCCAACTGAAAAGAATGAACATGAAAAGAATGTGCATGTATAGCACTCAATACTTAGTCGGGGCTCCTTTTGCCTCCATCACTGCAGTAATGCGGCGTGGCATGGACTCGATCAGTCTGTGGCACTGCTCAGGTGTTATGAGAGCCCAGGTTGCTCTGATAGTCGTCTTCAGCTCCTCTGCATTGTTGGGTCTAGCGTATTGCATCTTCCGCTTCACAATACCCCATAGATTTTCTATGGGGTTAAGGTCAGGCGAGTTTGCTGGCCAATCAAGGACAGGGATACCATGGTCCTTGAACCAGGTACTGGTGGTTTTGGCACTGTGTGCAGGTGCCAAGTCCTGTTGAAAAGTGAAGTCTGCATCCCCATAAAGTTGGTCAGCAGCAGGAAGCATGAAGTGCTCTAAAACTTCCTGGTAGACGGCTGCATTGACCTTGGACCTCAGGAAACAGAGTGGGCCAACACCGGCAGATGACATGGCACCCCACACCATCACTGACGGTGGAAACTTTACACTGGACCTCATGCAACGTGGATTCTGTGCTTCTCCGCTCTTCCTCCAGACTCTGGGTCCTTGATTTCCAAAGGAAATGCAAAAATTGCTTTCATCAGAAAACATAACTTTGGACCACTCAGCAGCAGTCCAGTCCTTTTTGTCCTTGGCCCAGGCGAGACGCTTCTTACGCTGTTTCTTGTTCAAGAGTGGCTTGACACACGGAATGCGACAGCTGAATCCCATGTCTTTCATGAGTCTCTTCGTGGTGGTTCTTGAAGCGCTGACTCCAGCTGCAGTCCACTCTTTGTGGATCTCCCCCACATTTTTGAATGGGTTTGTCGTCACAATTCTCTGCAGGGTGCGGTTATCCCTAGAGCTTGTACACTTTTTTCTACCACATGTTTTCCGTCCCTTCGCCTGTCTGTTAATGTGCTTGGACACAGAGCTCTGCGAACAGCCAGCTTCTTTAGCAATCACCTTTTGTGTCTTGCCCTCCTTGTACAAGGTGTCAATGGTCGTCTTTTGGACAGCTGTTAAGTCAGAAGTCTTCCCCATGATTGTGGAGCCTTCAGAACAAGACTGAGGGATCTTTTAAAGGCCTTTGCAGGTGTTTTGAGTTAATCAGCTGATTAGAGTGGCACCAGGGGTCTTCTATATAGAGCCTTTTCAGAATATTCTAATTTTCTGAGATACTGAATTTGGTGTTTTCATTAGCTGTCAGTTGTAATAATAAAAATGAAAATTAATAAAAACTTTAAATATATCACTCCCCACATGTGTGGAAGGAAAGTATACAGTATAGAAGTTTCACGTTTTGAATGGAATTATTGAAATAATTCAACTTTTTGATGATATTCTAATTTACTGGCCAGCACCTGTATATTATAGCTTTGCTTATAAAAAACAACAACAGTTTTTTGGGACAGAGGTGGGCTGGTCTTGAAATACAGCATGTAAGCGTATTGGTTCTGAGAGGCCGAGAAGACCAAATTAATAGAGAATATAGTCCTTGTTTGCGTTTTTTAGTATTTTGGAAATTAATAAGTAGGACAAAATAAGTATACATCGAACCGCCATTTAAAGAAAAGTTATGGCTTATGGTGTTATTTTCAGGTCTTTTTGGTTATACGTTTTAAACCCCCTACTTTGTAAAAAAATAAAATAAAAATCAACATACATTTTGAATGTTCCTTGAATGCACCACAGGTGTGCATTGAGCATAGCAGTGCCACAGAGAGCGACCGAGACATGATGTCCCAGAATGCTCAATTGGATCCAGGCATGGGGAACGGGCGGTTCAATCTATAGCATCAACGTTTTCGCCTTGCAGGAACTGCTGACACGCTCCAGCCACATGAGTTCCAGCAGTGTTATGCATTAGAAGTAGGGCTGCACAATAAATCGGATTTTGATCGTGATCACGATTTTGATGGCCAAAATTAAATGAACCTGATCGTCAACGATATTTACATTCAAAATGCGAGCTTCACTGCGTGCCTTTTCATCATACACTGCCTCAACCAATAGTCTGCCAACCAACAGGGGGCAAACGCATGGCTAAAGCTTCATTAAGCTGACTAAATAAAAACTGCGCACATGCAGATCAGCACACATAATGGCTGCACTACGCTTGCTACGTAGCAGGTGAAAAGGAGTATTTGAGCAATGCAGTAGATCCAAATCTCCATTATGGATCTGACTAGTAAGAGGAAAGTTCTCGAAAGTGTACTGCCGCCACAGTAAGCAGCCGGTGGATGCTACGCTATCCCACAATGCAGCGGACGCCGCGAAATCATAGAAGGACCTAGCTAAAAATGGCTACAGACGAACTGTCAACCATTAACACCGCCGCAGTTTCGGCGGATAAATGTACGTGAAGCGATGTTACTGATTACTGTAATTGTTTTTTGACTGATTAAACATTTAAATTAAGTCATACCAGACAAAATAACGGCTAGAGGGTCGCACCACAGGCGAAGGTAACGTATACATCTGGGTCAACAGAACAGTCAATATGGGTCAAAGGACATGCAAAATGGTGAAGCAGTATGTCTGATTTCATGTCTATTACGCGATTGTTTGCTATGAAGTATTTACTACATTAACGGGTGAGTAAAAGTTGCTATGTAGCATATAGTAAATACTAAGGATTTGGGTGCAGGGAATGTCAAAGGCTTATTCTGTATAAGCTATAATTGTTTCCGTTAAATTGCAGTTTGAGATTGCACTCTGCAATAACATATTTAGCTTCTACTTTTATACATATGTATTGGAGTTTGTTTTTGTTAGTTTGTTTTGCATTATTAATCATATATTCTAATCTAAAGTTCTATTTTTCACAAAAAAATGTTGCAACATTGTATGTTTATATTGTAATTGGTGCAATAAAAATAGATATTTTACAGGACTGGATGAATGATCGTGATTAATAGTTGTGATTACAATATTGATTAAAATAATTGTGATTATTATTTTGGACATAATCGTGCAGCCCTAATTAGAAGGAATCCGTGGTCAACCCCACCAACATATGGTCTCCCAAAGGGTCTGAGGATACCATCTCAGAACCTAATGGAAGTCAGGCTACCTCTGGATTTGGAAAAGAGTTGCTATTTTAAAAAGGCAAAGACCCTTCTTAAAAATCATCACCACTTTTTATGAACCTTTTTTTTAAAACTCATACACAAAAAACGGATTGAGTATTCTAAAGGAAGGCTCCATATAGCGACATGATGCAGTGATCTGGCATGTGGGGAGTGATCAAGTAACAGAGGCCTAGACTTCTCTGCCTTGTAATAAGAAGACTCACCTCTGTTTGCAGACACTAGGTGCTGTTGATGCACAACAATAGAAAAATCAAATCCTCCCTTGGTGTGGTCTTTCTTGAACAACTAGAGCAACCATTGTGTTTTGATTTGATTTATTTATTCAGTCAGAAATATAACAAACATAAAATAATCCATAAAACATTACTTTTATAGTGACCGAAAAGGCCCAGGCAGAAGCAAAACGCTTATATTTATGCCTGTCCTTTTTAACAAATTAAACATTAATCTACCCTTTAATACATACATCATTCAAATTAATAAGAAAAAAAAACAAGAAAAAAGAGAAAATTATACACAATTTAGTCGAATAAAATCACAATACTCATACATTTACAACACAAATTATAAACTCTTGTAACCTTCAAAAATTATTTCCAAGACCATCCTTTTAAACAAAAAAAATTACAACTACTTTGTAAATTTATACTCCCATTATTCTATAATTTAACCCCCACCACAATTATACATTTCCTTTTAATTTATTTTTTTGCCATTAGAACAGAAAATTAGCAAATCATACTTTGTTTCTGCAGAAGAAAAAAACCTTTGTATGCTTAATGGAAGTAGCTTTATACATTATTTGCATTATTTTGTAGTATACTAAGTCAATAAATTTCATGACATGTGATTTTATGAACAGCGGATGTGCCAAATAATCTGCCTTATTAATAATACGTATTGCACATTTTTGTAAGAGAAATATTGCCTTAATTAATGTTTTAGTTGTCCTAACCTCTGGAGCCTGCTCCAGCTGAGCCAGCTCACAGTAAATCAAGTCAATTTCAGGAGCAAGGCTGGTCTGCGTTTGTCCTAAATTAGGCCCTAATTGGACCGTTCCTTTTGGGGAGCTGCTGAAAATAACTGCTGATCTAAACCCACAGCCTTTCTTCACTATGTTGTTAGGTTTTCTAACATACAATATGAGTTTTTAACAGTGATTGTCTTCGTGAAAGTAGAAGTATACAGAAAGTACACCCCATATATATTCTAGGCTTTTACATATCTTGTATGTATTTGGGTTTTTTGTTCCATTTATTCATCTTTGTCTCTTACGTCTAATGATGGGAAATAGTAACAGCGGGTCACTTCTGACGCACCCCCAGTATGAGCAGCTCCCATATTGTAAACTAAATTCCTTGTGTGTGTGATCTGGTTGGTGTGTTTTTGTAAGGCGGAGGTCAGATTTAAATGATCTTGGAATCTGATAAAAGTCTGAATTAACAGAGGGTGTGCTTTCTTTTTAGCATGAAAAGATGAAGGCTCAGATCTCAGTTTGTATGTTTTAGTTTAAGAGAGCAATCTTAGATCTAGGAATCATTTCAAGATTTGAAGCACAAAGAAGCGGTAAAGAAAACTTCTATGAATGACATTGTCCCTGGAAAGAACCCAGGCATGCACAGGGAGAACATCAGCTAAATCTGACCACTAAGAAAAAAGATTTGGGGAAAAAAAAGATAACAGTAAAGGAGTGACCAGCACCTCATCATTTATCAGGAGTAAAGCTTTATTTTTAAGGTTGCTTTTTTTGAAAGATATTGGTTTCTGGGAAGATTATTTTCCTAATTTGATTTAAAGCCTAGGTGAAGGTAATGAGAAAGTCTGTGTGTTTACAGTTAAGGACAAAACATCTGTCGTATTCTTCTTCATTACTGTGATAAATCATGAGGAGAGTCATTCACACAGTGACTGATCTGAAGTTGCACACCCCAAGAACGGACATTCGGATATTTAAACGATAACTTCTCGTTAATGAGCGTGGAAGCTCTGCAAACAAGCTGATGTAAAAAATGAATTGTTTCTAGCATCAGAGTGGAAATAATTAAGATATAAATATTATGTCAAATTTTTTTAGTTTCACCTCAGACCAAGAAGTCTCCTAATGGTTTTAAATTGGTCTCTGGTCTGGGCACATGACTGCGTTTTTGTTCTAGCAAGCTTAGATGCATGCTTGTTTTGTTGTTTTTTTTTCCCCCGAGAGATTCTGAAGTTTTTTTTTGCTTTCTATTTTTCAAATATATAGATAAAAAATGTATCTACTCTCAAGAGTGTGAGCATATAACTATTTGAGAAGACATTTGATCCTTCTAGGTCTCCTAACTGCAAACACAATGTGGGCGGTAGAGAGCAAAGCCTGAAATCCTATCAACAGTGCAGCTCTGGCATAGCAACGGAAAGAATTTGCATTTGATAGGTGGTTTAAAGGCATAGATCCGCATTGTGGAACTGAGATTCTGTTTAAAGACTAAAACGGCAGGTGTTCCCGACCATCATCCTCAAGATCTACAGTCCTGCATTTTTAGATGGGTCCCTTCTCACCACAGCTGAATCAAATGAAGGCCTTGTTACCAGGCCTCTGCAGAGCTGAAAGAGCTGCTCATGAGGGAAGTGAGCCATCAGAATCTGCTGTGTTGGAGCAGAGATGCATCTAAAATTCGCAGGATGGTAGATCTACCATTTTAAACTACCTGCAATCTAAACAATGTGGTTACATTGTATACAAATTGTATTTCATTGATTGTCAAACTTAAAGAAATGGAAGTCAGAGACAGTATGCCACAAATGATATTCCATTGTAAAACACATAGTGAAAAAGAAACTGATATAAAATGTAAGCATCCTGTCCCAGAGGTAATCGTTACTGTAGGGAGCTAAAAAATGTGCCTTTCCATTAAGGTCTTGGCCTGTTAAGTAAAAACTTATTCATTAACCATCCACAAACATTACGACTTGGTTCCTGTACCTCCACAATGCTGTCATGCCCCGTAGGAGTACCACAGGGATGTGTGTCCAGTCCCTGCCCTATACTACCACACGTTTCCTCGCCACCCTCGTTCCTGTCAAACCCCTGTTCAATAAAGCATGCTAGAGGCTAAAAAAAGGTAACATCTCCCACTGGCCTAATCTCAAGTGGTGATAATGGAGTGAGGAGTTTGCACACTGAGTAGGCTAAAGTAAATATTTTTATTACCCAGGCATTTTTTTCACCTAATTCACAATTTCTGTGATACTTTAATTATTTGTTCTTTGTCAGGTTCAGCTGTCCATCAAAGGGTCTATTACAAAGAAAACGTTTAACTGGTTGGAATGGTTGTATGACTGTATTGAAATGATTTTTCTTGTAAAGTGCCTAGAGATGACATATGTTGCGAATTGGCGTTATACAAATAAACTGTAGTGAATTTAACTGAATTATTAGGATTACCATTCTGGCGTATTGACGGACCCCCTAACTTATCTGTTGTGATATGCTCCTTTGTCATAGTGTTGTGTGGGTAGTGTTGCTGGGATGCTCAAAGTTGAATTGGGATTTGTGGTCATTGATTTGTGGGCACTTTTCCCCTGTCCTGATTGCAATGGTGGGGTCGTGACCTCTAGGGCTTCTGTGACATTGTACATAGTTCATCCTAAATGAATACAGCTCATAATACCATCAGTACGACACCACAGCTCAAAAAAAAACATACATAATCACGCATACTTCACAGGCTGGCCAAATGGCACTCAATTTCCAGAGCATTTAAAATCAGTAAGCTTCCATTCACAATAAAGAGTAGGAAACTAAGATCACGGAAACTACCTCAAAAATAAAAGCCAATTTAAAAATAATAGTTAACATAGTTTTTAAATCTCCACAAACCTATATGAGAGCTTAACAAGTTTGTACCACACAGTGCGCATTGTCACCATTTCATATAAGACACAAACGAGGTGATAACAAAACCAAAAATTCAATCCAGCGATCATCAGGCAAGAGGCGGGGGGTGGATTCCAGACAGGGCAACAAACATATTAAAAACACAAATAAACTGCACTCACAAACATTGATCTTCTCCTACCAACTTCAGTGTAGCGCCTTCTAGCATGCATTGCTGTCTCAGACTCGAGAGCTGATTGGCTATCGCAACTGCCTGTCTTAGTTTACTTACAGCATACGGGGGCTTTCTCTGTGGACTCTGAAGGCCTTGGCAGATTTTACACAACCTGACAACACAAGTAGCTGAAATATGTTTGGATGAAAACTCTACCACAATATATAACACTGGAAGCTTCGCAACTAAGTTGATATCACATAATATAAAGAGAATAGACTAGATAGAAGAATTTTGCTAAAAAATATTTACAAAACAATAAATAAATTTAGCTTTCTGAATATATGAACAACAGGAGGTAGACTGCAAATACACTGTTGTGTTTGATAAGAAACTGCTCAACAGAGAATGAACTGACATTCTCAATCCGGGCGTGGTTCTGAAACTTCAGAGGCTTCCTGCCACTATGGACACAGAGTGATCGACAGTGCACAAAATCATAATTGGTTTCCCCCTCCCTTCCCTGAAAGAAACTGACAGGTCCCATTGCTACAACACACAGACTTCAGAATATCCGTGACAAAACTCTTGCAATATAATTTTTTTGTAGTACTTTATGAATACCTTCATCGATTTTTGTGTTGCAAGTATGAGGATGTCTGTGAGAGATGAAAGCACATGTAGGAGAACTTTAAAGTTATCTTGTATGGCTTCTAGTGGTGCTGCTTGGTGGTACCGCCAAGCAGCAAAAAGGTTCACCATATCCCCTTTATTTCTTCAAAGTTAATCCCAGCATCAATGACAAGATTGCAAAAGGTTCATAGTATTCATTGTCAATTTTTAACTTGTTAATTGTAACACAATTATTGAGTATTCTAGCCTTCTGAGCAAGAGCTTTTTTAATATATCAGTCAGTAGAATTTGTTGTTTTTTGGACTAGTTTAGAAAACTTTGCACCATACTGTGTTGTTTTTGAGGCTTGGTGCATCCTGCACCTGCATGTGTCATTTTGGCAAAAGCTCCTCAGATACTGGTGTTGGAGTGTTTGTGTTATTCAATCATCCAAGGACATATTTAACAACAGAAGTCACATTTGCCAAACAGAAAAAAAAGTTCTTCATGCAGTAACGTACCAAGGTATATTTATCAGGTGGTAAGTCAAGAAGGCATTCAGATCTGCTCCACACGAAACAACAAACCGGCACACAAGCAAATATTCACCACTTTAGTTATCCTTGAGACAGTCACAGGTTGAGGAGATTAAAGACTAACTGCATAGGCCTAAATGAGTCGCCTGTGATAAGAATTATTTTGGAGCGCGATAAAGGGGAATCTAAGTAGGAGACAAAAGATGGTGTTGAAAAGGGAGATAGAATAACTTTAAAAAAATTGTGGTAATTTACTAATCTGTATCTTGTATTATGGGCATTGCTCTTAAACTTCAGGAGAAAATATGGAAAATTAAACATTAAAATAGGAAAAATAGTATTACATGCTTAGGCCTAGGGTTTTAAGAGGGGTTTAGAATGAAAGTACAACATTTCCTTTAAAAGTGATATTTAACTTAAAATCTAATAAAATGTACATTTAAAACGGGCACAGCAATCATGTTCTGTTTATATCTACCAGCCAGTAGCTGCTGCAGGTTGAGAGTCTCTATGATCCAACTGTATGGTTTATATGGTCAACTTTATGGCACTGGGAAGAATGGTGGAGTCAGAAATTCAAGCAGCTGCTTCAGAGCCGTGGACATATTGTTCCATCTCTGGATAACAATATCCTGGATCGTCTTGGATCGGTAAGCTAACTCACTTGCTAACTTTGCTAATGGAAGTTGCGTTGTAACTGTGGTTCTGTGAATTCCTGGATTACTTCCAGTGGCAGTGGCAGAGTGAACATGTCCCCTCAGGCTCCACACAGGTTGGATTAAAATGTAAACAAAGTCGCGTAGCGATCCGTAGCCCATGTGGGCATGAGTCTATAAATAGCACGCAGGGCTACATCCAGCCTCCCAGGATCTTCTCGCGGGGAAAAGTTCCAAGTGACCGGCCTGACTGGCAGTCATCCAGGAATTCACAGTTACAACGTAACTTCCGTTCTGTGTCATTCCCTTCTGACTGCCAGTGGCAGTATAAACAGAGTGGATGACTTATACCAGCAGTGTCACGAGGAACGTGGTACTCACCGACCTCTCAGGGGGTAGAAGCCAGGGGCAGGACCGCTGATGCCAGCACCGACTCCTGGCCCACATCCAGGCAGTAGTAGTGTGCAAAAGTGCACGGTGCAGATGTCCCCCAGAGGGACGCCCCTCATTGCCGCCCAGGACCTTGTGACGCCCCTGGTGGAATGGCATACGATACCATGAGCAGCTGCACCCATAGATTCATATGCCAGGTTGATAGCATCCACCACCCAGTGCCACAGTCTCTGTTTAGAGAGGGGGCGCTCCCTGTTCCGTCCCCCGTAGCACACAAACAACTGGTCCGATTGTCGAAGCGCAGCTGTAGCCGCCATGTACAGCTGCAACGCTCGAACTGGACACAGCAGGTTCGCGGATCTCTATTCCTCCGAGCGGAACAGAGGAGGACAGAATGCCCCGAGCCTAATGGGCGCGTTCACATAGCCTGAGGGTTTAACTTAGGAAAGGAAGGCCAGGTTGGGCCACAGGGTCACACCAGACCCGCCTGCCTCCCAACGCAGGCACGCAGGGCTGACTGCAAGTGCGTGAAGCTCCCCGACACGCTTCGCTGTGGCCACTGCAAACAGGAAGACCGTCTTAATGGACACAAACCGTAAGGGGACAGCGCACCTCGGCTCAAAAGGCGGCCTGGCCAAGGCCTTCAAGACCAGGGGGGAGGTCCCATGCAGCCGCAGGAAAACGCAGGGGGAGGGGGGGGGAACAGCCGGCGAGCACCCCGGAGAAACCGAGTCACCAGGTAGTGTGCTTCCACCCCCCTGCCATCGATGCGATCATGCCCGGACGATATGGCTGCTACGTGCACCCTCAAGGTTGATGCTGCACGTCCTGCATCGAACAGGGCTTGGAGGTACCTGTGGACGTCAAGCACCGAGCAGGACCTCGGTAGCATACCCCAGTCCCTGCACCATGCTGCAAAGCCCCTCCAACAACGAGCATAGGTCGCCACTGTGGAAGGAGCCCTGGCACTCTGTAGCGTTCGCCGGATCGAAGGCTCCAGATCTCCCGGGAGCTGCGAGTCCGCCTCAGAGGCCACACAGTGAGCCGAAGGCAGCCTGGGGACAGGTGCCAAACCCTCCCCTCCATCTGACTCAAAAGGTCCCTCCTCACAGGAAGCCGCTATGGTTCCTCGTTCAACAGGCGGTGGAGAAGTTGGAACCAAACTCTCATAGGCCACTCGGGAGCCACCAGAAGAACCTGATGGGACGATGAATTCACCATGTGGAGAGTAGGCAGAATCAGTGGCCACGGCGGAAACGCATACAGCAGTTCGTCTGGCCAGGCATTGGCGAGAGCGTCCATCCCCAGAGGAGAGGTGGCCTCCGTCATGGAAAACCATAGGGGGCAATGTGTGGTGCTCCGCAAGGCAAAAAGATCGACGCGGGCCCTGCCATAGCGCCCCAAAATCCCCTGCACCACTTGGGGATGCAATCTCCACTCCCCCGGGGGAAGACACCAGCGCGACAGGAAGTCCGCCACGGAGTTCCTCGTCCCCGGAAGGTGCATTTCCCTCATGAAAGCGAAGAGGGGATAGGCCCAGGTCCACAGCCTGTGAGCCTCCCGCAGGGACTGCAGCGATCTGGTCCTGCCCTTATGGTTGATGTGGAACACCGCCGAGGTATTGTCCGTCCGGACAAGGACATGCCTGCCCTTGAAATAAGGCCAGAAGTGCCTCAGCACCAAGTAAATCGTCCACAGCTCTAGGACGTTTATATGCAGACCCCTCGCCACGGACCCCACTGGCCCTGGATGAACCGGCACTGCCACAGCGCCCCCCATCCTTGGGGCGATGCATCGGTCGTCACCACTTCCCGCCTTGTTGGGACCCCACCGAGGGAGACGCCGCGTTGCAGATAGGCACCGTCCCCCCACCGACGGAGCCACACCGCGCAGCTGCGTGTGACCGGTACCCTGACCCGGCTGTCCAGGCGGGGGTCCATGTGGAGGCCACCGAACCACCTCTGTAGGGGCCGGACGTGAAGCAACCCCAGAGGCGTCAAGGTTGAAGGTGCACCCAGCATCCCCAAAAGTCTCAGCCACAAGCTGACTGGGGGTGCCGCTCCGAGCTCAAAGGACCGGAGCAGGCCCAAGATCCTGGCCGTCCTCTGTGCGGTCAGGCGGGCCTCGATTGTCACAGAGTCCAAGGCCATGCCTATAAAAGTGGTATGTGGGGCAGGACTCTTCTGTCTGTTCCGGGCGCACAGATGAGCCAGTCGTCCAGATAGGGCAGGACTTTCAGCCCTGACCGGCAAAGGGGGCTCAGGGCTGCCTTCATGCACCTCGTGAACACCCGATGGGCGAGGGACAGGCCATATGGCAGGACCGTGAACTGGTAGACCTTTCCCTGATAGGCGAACCTCAGGTACTTCCTGTGCTTTGGATGGATGGGGACATGAAAGTACTCATCTGTCAGGTCTACCGATGTGAACCATTCTTCTGGACAAATGGCCTGAAGGAAGGGAAGCACCTTCAGAATTTGATTTAGACCCCTGAGGTCTAGCACCGGCCGAAGTGACGCATCTTTATTTGGTATGAGAAAGTAGGTTGAATAAAAGCAGTCTGCCTGGAAAAGCGGCGGCACCTCCACAGCGGCCTTGTTGTCCAGGAGTCTGAATTTCCTGTAGCAGGACCAGGGATCGCACCGGGTCTGTGACCGAGGTCACCCTGATCCCAGACCGGGGTTGGGGCGGAACTGCAACCTGTACCCACTGGATATGGTGTTCCTTACCCAAGCATCGCTGCAATGGGCCTCCCAGTAGGACAGGTGCTGTGGTGAAAACCTCTCCGCCGTCGGCCCCTGGCCCTCAGGCCGTGTCCCGATGCCTGCTCGGGCCCCTGGGGGGGCGGCGGCCTCGCTCCTGCCCTGCCTGCGTTCTGAGGGGCAGGGCTTGCCCATACCTGGGCTGCTTGCCAGTCTCCGCCCTAGCCCGGCTGCCCCGCCCATATTGTGGCGGGGCAGCCTTCCGAAACGGACGTCCAGGGTCCCTTGAGACCCGGAATCCCTGCTGCCGAGCCGTGGTGGCCGTCGCGCAAGTACGCCCGCCCCAAACCTCTGGGGCTTGACTGGACTGCCGCCGGCGCTCCAGGGCCCTCTCCGCCTCTGGGCCGAACAGCTGACCCGGAACTACCGGTAGTCCCCGCAGCCCCTGCCTACAATGGTCTGAGACAGGCGCCTGCGCCAGCCATACCTGTCGTCTTGCCACCACCAAAGTGGCCATTAGACGACCAAGTTCCCTGGTCATCAGCCAAAAGGCTTGCAGGGCTGCATCATTTGTGTCCCCCAAGGGTGTCTCCGCCGTGCTTTGTTGCAGCATCTGGGACTGGGCCAACATTAGCACGGAGAGAGAGTTGCCCATCCGGGCCATACGCGCCGCAGCGTCATAGGCCCTGCAAAGGAGCCTGTCCGTGACCCGGCACCGGGCACTCGGGCAACGGACACTCTCCCTCAGAGCCTCGTCTGGTGAGAGGACTAGTGAGGTTATAAAGTGGTCCACGGAGGGCATGTGGTCCAGCCCACGGGCCCCCGGACTGCCTATGGACGCCAGGGTCCTTGCATCCCTACCCGGGTGGGAGAACTGCCTGGGGTCCGCCCAGCAACGGTTCAGCTCCTCCAGAAATGCCGGTGACGGCGGAACCTTGAATGCAGGAGCCGCGGGAGCCCGGCGAAAAAAGGGGTTCCCTGTTGGGCGGGATCTGCCAGGGTGTCGTCCAGCCAGATCCTGGCCAAGGCCGCCCTAATAGTTGCCTGCAACGAGCCCGGTCCCTGCCCTGGGTCAGAGCTCAGCGAATCCCGCCGTGAGAATTCGGAGCCCTCGTGGCCCTCCACGCTCTGGGGCTCTGACCGCTGCCCCCGGTGACCTGGAGAGGGGTCCGAGTCTGCTGTGAGGGACTGGAACTCTGAATTAGAGGCCCTCATGGAGATCATGTCCTCTGAATCCCCCCCTGACTCCCTGGAAGGCTGGCATAGGAGCTGGGGGCCCCAGTAACGCCTTCAGCTGCTCCACTTCGGCTCTTAGAGAGTCCAACTCATGCCGAGAGGGATGCTGCTGCCGTCCCCTCTTCGCCTTTGGGTCACCGTGATCCCCCGCTGGCGCGGGCCGCCTCTTGGGACATGGTTGGGGTATACCCGACGGTGGCAGATCGGCTGGGAAAACCAGGCTTTCCACCTGGTGCAGCCTGTCCTCCCTCACTGACAACGGTCGAATGCCACAATTCAAACATGGGTCAGTGAGCGCTTCTCTGAGGTGACCCACGCCCAGACACCTGGGACAGAGGTCATGGCCATCCTCCACCTGGAGATCAGCCCCACACGACGTGCACGACAACATTTCTGCAAATGAGTGCAAGCACAACACCAGGGCGTCCAAGCGAGAACTTCAATAAAACTGAAGAGCGCGAATCGGAACCTCCCCCAGACTATAGGGCGCTGTGTGCCGGTCAGGCAATCCGAGCGAGAGCTGTCGTACAACGCAGAACGCGGGCGGAACCTCCTGCCACTTAACTTTTAGTATCAACTATCCGCTTTCCTCCGTCCGAAGAGATGCGCCAGTTCATCATCAGCTATGGAAGAGGGCGAGCCGCCTCTGTCGACCCGCTCACCTTTTCCTACTACAAACACAAAGAGAACACGCGTCAACCACCGCCGGAGAGGGCTTCACGAGCACTCCGACTGTAAGTCACCGGCAGGATGACGCCGTTATACACTGAAACGTGCTTACCTCTTTGTGGACCTGCAATTCAGCAAGTGGTTGGAGCGAGTTACCAGGGAAAAATGTCAGGTAACCCGCGAGAAGATCCAAGAGACCGGATGTAGCCCTGCGTGCTATTTATAGACTAATGCCCACATGGGCCACGGATCGCTACGCGACTTTGTTTACATTTTAACTCGACCTGCGCGCGCGGGGACATATTCACTCTGTTTATACTGCCACTGGCAGTCAGAAGGGAATGACACAGAACGTTAGGTGTCAGTTAAACTCTAAAATACATTCCTCACTCGACACAGTTCCAGTTGGTTACTGGGCATATCGGCCGCGAACCCGGCAAACCAACAGCTGGAATAATCTTTCTATTGGTATAACTAACACCTAGATAAACGAGTTGTCGCTATCATGCTCATGTTCCATCTCTAACCTTTAACTACTGATGTTACCTGAGAAATAGCTGATTTAAAAGGTGCCCAGCTGCTGTTCTACTGCTCTGCCTGTCATGTAATACTTGCTTTTTAATTCACCAGCCTATATGGTAAGACTTAAAAAATGCTCCTGTGTCCTTTTAGCATGTCTACTGTTTGTCTTTTTGATAAGATACCAGTAAAAGAGGACAAATATAAAAACTTTTCCCATACTCCATCACCTGGTTCTGCACCTGGTCTCTTACACGTTCTCTTTTCTTGCAAGGATGACAAACTGGACTGTTTTGAAAATCATTGTATGAGAACTCAAAGCTTCTGTTCATTGACCATACAGTGAACCCCCCAGTGGTGCTTAGGGACCACAACCGAATAGTTAAAATCAGCAACTACTTGAGACCTTCTGTAAAAATACTTAAAACTGCCCATTTTAATAGTTTGCATGCCATATACACCTTAGTATGCTTCAATACGCTTGGTGAATGATTTCTCAGCACCATTGGCGACAACACTTACAGTTTACCGGTCTTTCTTATTATTTCTTCTCTTTGTGGGTACAGCCTGTCAGCACCAGTGTCTACTGCTACTGGACTGGCTGTTTTGCAAAGACCAACAAATAAAAAGTCAAGCAGCATTGTTTCTAAATATTCCAGCTTTCCAATATATTTTAAGTATGTGCAGCAAAAAAAATACAAAAAATAAAGAAAAACTGTAAACCAGTAGATTCTTTGTAAATAACTTGAAGTCACTTTCCACAGGAAAAAAACCCTGCAAATAGGAGAATCTGTGAATACTAACTTGTGAATAGGTGAGGTTAGAACGTATTAAGCTGGTATTGTTTTTCAAGTTCAGATAATTTTTCCAGGAGACGATCTTAGACTTGTGCTTTTATCCCATGAAAGGAATGCCATGGCTTTTGCAACCAAAGCTAACGGTTGTCAAACAAACCCTTAGTGGTAGCTTTCTGTGGATGTCCGCTGAATAGTGGGTGTGTTTGTTTGTTGTTCTCCAACCTTCCCTTTTTTCCCCTTTTTTCTAGGAAAAGTTTGTCTTACCTGTCTGAGGTAAGATTCTAATGGTGCGTTCGGAACCTGAACCTCTCAGTTCTTCAGATTCCTGCCTGGACAGCCTCTGCACCACTCCCCACCTGGTAACCTCTCCACACATCTTGGGTCCTCCGCTGATGTCTGCTGCTCGCCTGCCCATCCACCCACCAATCCACCTTCTAGCAAGAGTAAGATATACCTTTACTTAATGATCTTTTGGACCTTCAACATACTCGTGCCCACCTCCTATCCTGATCTCCGTATGGTACGCCTTCAGACTCTTTATCTACAACAAAATAGATCTGCCAGAACTCACTCATCCACTTCCAATCAACCTCAGTCCACAGAATCCTACTCGCTTCTTTCCAAGCCCCGTCAACTAGATCGACCTGTAAGAAATCATCTAAACACAATAACTCATTTCCTTTTCCAATTTACTAAGCTTCTACTTACCGTTCCTCAGCCGAGATCCTGTTTCCTGGTGCTCTGATCGTGGTTCTCCCGAGACTACCTGACAAATTAAAAAAACATTTTATTTTTTCTGAACATTTATGTTTCCCGCGACTGATGTTGTGCTTTCTCTGAGTCTCCTAAACCAAACATGTCACTTAGAGGATCCCCCTATTTTAAAGGAAGAATTTGCTTTGAACTTGGGGTTTCTAGACAAACCAAGATGGTTGTATTGTACTTCTAGAACAGCTTGACATACTTAGAGATCTGACAGCTTGGAGAGATGTTGAGAAAGATGATAACTGCACAGTTGTTGTTTTTTTTGTAACTTGGTCCATAATGCACTTATTTTTTTCTGGACTCTTAAACTGTTCTGTTCTTCCTTTGCTGCTGTTAACAACCAAATTTCCCCTTGTGGGACTATATGGGATAATTATATTCCACTGATCTATGTTCAAAATTCTAAAATAATTGCATCAGATTTCTGAAACAACCACTTGGTAAAACCTCTAAGCAGAAGGAGTGCATATTTCATTAAAAAGCGGATTGATTTGTTTTTATGCCCAGTTTAGAGAATGACTGCAGTCCTTATACTAGAATGGAAAGGGGATAATTAATTTATTTCCGTCAACAGAATTTGATGCTTATAGTAAACTCTGGTAGGACAGTCACACAGATTTTTTTCCTTTCTCTGTTTGAGGGGGAAAAACACTTAATCCTGCCTCCCACACAACAAAGAGCAGCAATAATAATGAAAACATAAGCAAAAAATTACCAATAAGAATCACAGGATTAAGATATGAATGTGGTAGCTTGAGAGATTATTAAACATGGCTAAATAATTCATAGAAGGCTCAAAACATCAACATAAAAAAGGGATTATAAAAGCTCAACAGACACGATGCTTGGTGTATTTATTCAGTATTATATTATCATAGGAACACAACACGTAAATGTGAGGTGGAAGGAAAACTATACATGGTTTTCACATTTCCACTCTCTATTCTGAAACCCCTAAATAAAACCCAGTGCCACCAACTGCCTTTGGAATTTATAACTATGTAAGTCAAGTTGTTCTGTGAAAGCCTTAGGGCCAAAATACTAACTACAGTATGTGCAAATTTAGGGAAGACATACAGGAAATGTTTGACCTCTGTCCTTGCCAACCAAGGTTACATTATAAAGGATCATAATTTTAACGTTAACTATAGTTAATTATTGTTAATCATGGTTAACGTTACTGTTAATGACCAAATATGGATTTTCTGAAGTTTATACAAGCAAATTCTTTCAAATCCATTCAATGTGATATTCTGTATTGCTTCTTAAAGTGGACCTGGCAGGAAATTTGCATTTTTTGAGGTTTTTGATCATATCTTTTAGCTCCCCGAGCCTGCCTACGGCCCCTAAGGGGATAAAAAGACTGATTAGTCTTTACTTTGTTTCAGGGTATGTCTGCCTACACAGTGAAATTATCGTGAGTTCCATCCAACTACCCCCTTCCCCTTACTATAGCCTGTAAGTCTCTCCCTCCGTGGTGTGGAGAGCTACGGTAATCGGCAAACAACAAACCAACAGCATGGAGTCCAGACCGCGTCCAAACTGCCCTGTACCTGGGTGTACAAAAGAGAACATCAATTTTCTGAGCCACTGAAAAGCTTGTGGATAGATTTTATGTATGCAGGGAATGTGCCTGACAGACTGCCGAAGCGTGTGGTAGTTTGTGGCAAACATTTCTAGGATAACTGTTTTTCCAACTTGAGACAATACAACAGTGGATTCGGAGATCGTCTTAAACTTCTACCAGGATTAATACCAACTCTCCATGAACCACCAAATATCCCTGTACAAGTACGCATATTTCCTCAATAATGTCCTTCAGCTGTTAGTACACATTGTGGCATTGTTTGAGTTGTTTGCTTTACAATTAGCTTCATAGCTAACATTCAGAATTAGCTTCACAGCTAATACCCCAGTTTGTTTATGTAGCATTGGTGCTAGTATGCTTTTATTTGGGGGAAAAAGATTATATATTATAGTTAAACATTCGAAATATCGTTAGAGACTCATTGACCACAGAAGCGCATAGCCTAGGCCCCGCCTTCCGAAACCCAGTCGTTCTGTGCAAATGCTAACAGAAGGGCTACCTCGTCACAACTGCAATTCTACAACAAGGCTGAATTACGTCAAGTGATCCTTTGATATAGTATTAAGGTACTTAGAGTGTGGCTAAAATGGGCCAAACGTTGCGGGGAATTTCATGCCAGTTCTACTTTAAATCCCGTCTCTCATTGTTGAAGTGAACCTATGATGAAAATTACAGACCTCTCTAACATTTTAAAGTGGGGTAACTTGCACAGTCATTGGCTGCTAAATACTCTGTTTGCCCCACTGAAACAACAGAGATAGCTCAGAATGACCTTACCCACACTTAACTATAAAAAGTAGACAACTAAAACTGCTGGTTTCTCAGGAGAGGAGCCTGATAACTAAGGGTGCATTAGCACCAGCCCTGTTTAATCTGCTTGAAACAAACTATAGATTGTCTGCCTGGAAACTACAGTTTATTTGGGGAGGAGTGAATGGGCAATTGAACTCTGATTCAGACTAAACAAACTCTGTGGTCTCAGTTCGAATGAAACAAACTCTGCTTAAGTTTGATAACGTGTGATTGGTAAACGGCCTAGGGCCGCACCAAACGAAGGAAGATGACTATAGAACAGAGCATCCTGGGTAAATAAAATCTAAACAACCACTAATGCTGAAGACATAAATGCTGGATCTTTCACATACCTTGCTCAACATTTGTATAAGGAGGCCATCTGTGCTGGAAGCTCATATAGAGCTGTCTCAGCCGTCTTGTATAAAAAACATTTTCTATAGTCTTTCACCTAATTCTATTGCCGCTTTTCTACTAAAGCCGCTTTAGACCCCAACTGTATGGTCTAGAACGGGTAGGTTGTGTTTCCATTACTAACTCAGAAGAACGGTAGAGTGTGAGGACAAGGGCGGGCTTAGCTTAACAAATGGTCCAGCAAAAAGCAGTCACAAAGTCATGACAACACAGATCTTCTCAAAGGTTAAGACTTTTGACTCACCTCACATCTCTCAGACATTGATCCGCTCATGCCTCCATCTCCTGATCTGTGTTCCTCTGGCCAGTATTGGTCTAATCAGCGATCATCCACTCTGTGGAGACGATGAATCTGCTGCCTTGCAGCCGATCCAGCTCTCTGATCACCATGGACACATCCTGCCTCTCTGCTGCTATACCAGATTCTCCCTCCCCAACACCACAGGCTTGCTGCCGTCTTCTCCAGCCTATCACACACTGACTTTGCCTGCTACTGCTACCTGACGGAAGCCTGCTCCAACCCGCGTGTGGAAGCAGATGACAGCACTGGTGTTGGTCTTTCCTCCTTCTCTGCTGCTACCACCGGCTACCAGCCTTCTTCCTCCCCTCTCTGCAAGCTCACAGTGGTTTCTACAATCTTTCACACACAAACTTCGCTGCTCCAGCCTACGTGTGGAAAGCGACAACGGCTCCGATCGCAGCTCCACTCCTCTTGGCGACCTCATAAAAATCCGTCATCACTCACAGTTTTCCAACGTCCTGCATGCCGAAGCCTCAGCCGATATCAAGCCCTTTTCTCCCCTGCTACAAACCAAGCTGTAGCCTGTATTATTGTCTCCCCTTGGCTTCAGCTTCATCAAAACCACAACCCTCTCTAAACGCTATTTAACTGTTTAAAAAGCACTCTGCTTTTTTAAGGCGCTACTTAAAGCAAATAAAAATAAAACCTTCTCTGACACTTTGAATATTTCCAACTTTATGGATAACAATTCTGATTTTCCTGCTTTTAATGTTCTTACATTCTGAGACTTCACCTCAAACAAACAACGTTGGCCAATCAGCGGTTGCCGCTGCTAGGTAGGAGTGAGAGGGATATCATTATTGGACCAATCAGTCCATAGGTGGGTGTGTTGGGTTGCTTCAGAACGCTTTGGACCAAGGCAAAGGTAGTCCAAAAAAAAGGGTTCGGCTGCGGTCGGCACGGAATGGTAATGTTTATCTGAAGGGCCACAATCTGGCTTTTGTCATTGTGGACAAAAAAGCGAACTGTATTAACTGCTAGATGGGTGATGGCACAATGTGGATCATTCAGCTGGTTCAGACTGAGCATCAAAATGAATACAAATTAAATAGTTATATGTAGGAAAGTGCTCCATAAAGGCCCAAGTGGGATTTGATCCCTCATTTCCTGGGTGAGAGTCATGACACTAACCAGCCAGCCAAAGGGATATTCCTGTGGCCAAGCAGCCAGAGCGCAAGATCAATCGGAGCCATAGTGACAGGACCTTCACACTGTCAAATATAGAATATCATTATTAGTTTAAACCTGAAGGGTTAAAATTGGTTTTCTGACCTTGTTGGACAAACTGATGAACCATGATAAATATACAGTATGCAGGCTATGCTATATTTACATTTTATACTCTCAGTGTTTAACTACCTGCATTTACTTATTGTAACACACTTTTACTCTTCTTCAGTTTTTTCTCAGTCATCCAACGTACATCTGCCTCTCAGATATTTATTTATCCAAAGTATCTTTACATTCTTCCCAAGTCATCATATAGGTAACAGTATCTGGTTACCATTAATTTTCTCTAACAAAACTTACATCAAACTGACATTTAGCAAGTCAGCACTTTTAAAGTAAGATTCACATACCTCAATCATTACTCTTTTTATTGCAGCTGCTACTGTCAATCCGTAGTGTTTGTCTTAAAACGTTTCCAACAACCATATCAGTTACACTCTTCTCCTGCAGGTGTTTAATATGCAGAAGTATCCAAAGCAGGCATAGAGAAGTATTCCTTCTTTCTGCTGCCTCTCTGGTAAACTCCGGTAGTGCATTTTATTTTAGAGAGTTTTAGTTTTTTTCCTTTTGAAACTAAAATTGAGATTCGGGGCTTCTCAGAAAACTTCCAGGGCTCAAGCCCAAGTAGCCACCCCCTGACTCCGCCCCCTGGTCAGCTTGACAACAGCCAGAGATCATTTCACTAGACCGGTGCTCTGTAGTCGACGTAATCAGTATTTAATGCAGCATTTGGGGACTACATGCTTTACAATGAAATTAAGTTTATCTAATATAATTTTTTTGCAATTTTTAGCACAAGGAGGGGTATAGAACCACAAAACAGACCGTGCTATTTGTGTCAGGGCGCAGTGATCAGACCGAGGTTACTGTAGGAAGGATGGATGTTCCAGACGCCGAGCGAGACTGGAGCCGATGGTCCGGTTGGAGCAGAGGTGGAGGACAAGCCTGGAACAGGGCTGGAACATACCGGCTGGAACTTCTCCAACAGTCAGCTTGGATAAAACTCCTAGCTGTAGAAAGCAGCTGGAGTCTGGAACAATGGAGTGATGCGCTAGTGCGGATCAGGAGCTGAGCTTCAGAACAAGGGTGATGACTGAGCACTGTGGAGGTGAGTGAGTGGAGCTTTTAAGTGTGTGGATGAGGGGATCCAGCCAATGGTTGGGGAGAAACTCACTGGGAACAGCTGCTCCGAGTTGGTCCTGAGGACTTCTTGACAATTTGTATACACGTGTTTTTAGAGTATTCTATGGGCTGCACTTCTAATAAAAAAGCTGTACAGCTTAGACAAAACGTACTTTCTGTTAAACCATTGCTCCATGAAGGGGGGGATGCATTCACAAGCTAAAGAAAAAAAATTCTAGTTAACCAGTAATGACACCCAAGAGAAGTTAGCACCCCCTGCGGTCCTGGTGAGGAATAGCTTTGCAACGCTGCAAAACCAACAGAGAATTATGAACAAAACACGTCTCTGTCAATACGTCTGCGTCTGGGTGCAAACTTACTTGCTGACAGAGAGGTATAAACTATGATCAACAGGAAACAGCCAGTCTGGTGACTTGGTTGTTTCCTTTTTGCTGAAACCGTAGAACTGCATAAAAGAGTAGATTAAATCTAACTAGGCTACTATCAATCTGATACCGATACCCACTTGGTATCACTACTATCAATATTTGGATCAATCTGCCCACCATTAATCGAAATACTTCAAACGGGTTGTTACTGTTTAGATCTGGGGTGCCCAAAGCGGCCTCTATCCACCAAGTTTTCCTTCTTTCCCTAGTTCATCGAACCTAAATCAAATGATGGATTGTTATCAGACCTCTGCGGAACATGGCTATGCTGAGGAGATCGTTGGAACATTTCAATCAGCTGTGTTGTAGGAGAGACTCATCTAAAACTGGCCGTGTAGCAGTCTTTGACGCCTGGAGTTTACTCAAAAAGTCAAGTGAGTTAAACTAGAAGCACAAAGAGTACAGAACAAGACAAGCGGCTTGGGGACCGCAGCACAGACCTGCGCCCCGTGACTGAATGGAAGCAGGAGCTTTAATGGGCGAGCCGCTATCTTGAAGCAAACAGGCCGAATGGAAAACATCTGTGTGTAACAAGGAGCAGGGTAGGAAGCCTCAGCCTGGGTGCCGCTCTCCATTAGGCTGCAAAATGTCAGCCGACTTGGTGAGTCCGCTGCAAAAGCAACACACCTGGGGCTGACGCTGTTAACACATTGAATATTACTCTGTCGCGCACCCTATGCATATTGATGCTGCCAAATAAGTGGCATGCTTTATGAACATTAGAGGATTTAATTTAGTCGTAGTTTGATCCAGGTAATGCATGCTTTTTAATATGGCAGCATGAATAGCCGGTATGCATGCCTGTTTTGTCGTCTTTTATAAAGACAGAAGGAAAGAAGGTCTAGGTTTAAATTCAACACCACACACTGGTAAAAAAATACTGCACAGAAAACCATTCACATGGTTAAAATATAAGTTCCAATACATTTTGTTTAAAATGCATCTCTGCTCCAATATTCCTGCTTTAAACGAACAAAATACAGCAAAGGTTGACATCAAATACCACAAAGGCCACTCAATGGCTCCATGGGCTTAAACCTGGTGAGCGGGAGCAGGAAAACATCAAGAACAAGGACTGAGAAACACACTATTATGACTCTGGCTAAACAATGTGCTGGATGAAGGGCTACATTCACGTTGACTGACAGATTCATTTTATACTACAGAGGAGCTGCAAAACAGCATTAACATGTTCCCAAACACAGCGTTATTTTTAAGGTCCGCCCAGCCTGATTGCTGAATCACTTCACAGATGGTCATTATCGTAACGTTATGCCAAAAGGTACTCATAAAAACAGTGTTTTATATGCAGCTAATGGTTAGTTTTACATCTGATCATCAGTCGGAGGGGCAGTGAATAGATTCAAACCAAAATTATAGGTTTAAGAACCATAAAAAATAAAGTGTCGATCAAATTCTTATTTATTTCTTATATAATAATAATAAGTGATTGAATCATGGGCCTGGAAATAAATTTTCGAAACCCCATCAGCCAAAATAACTTAAATTCATAACACTGGATGTAACAGGCGAATACCTTTCCTTTACTGTAGTTTGTATTTATAAGAAATAGAGTGTCCACTTATTTTGTAATGATTTTGTCCATTTCAATATAAAACAACTATAATGATACGGAAAAAAACATAAAAATAAATCTAACTTATATTAATATATATTTTCAAAAAAGCAGATATTTTAGCTCTACTTGACTCTAAATGTAACATTTGTGTACAAATTCAGTTAATGTTACTTAATTAAATTTAATTTAGCAGGTTGGATTTATTAAAAGTAATTAAGTAAATTTATTTGCCCAAAACTCAACAATATGTTGCAGGTAGAATTGAACCCTCAATTTTTGGATCATGGACCAATGTTCTACCACTGAACCAATGCCAACTTTAAGTAGTAGGTGAAGTAGAATTGGAATATTTTTCAAACATGCAATTAGAGTCTCACTGAAACAATGCAATAACAGCATTCATCATCAATTCAATAATTTTTCTTATAGCCTTTTCCTGTAATAAACATTAGCAAAAAGATCAGGTACCAATTATTGTCAACCACTTTTTCCATTTTTATCTACTGATTTGCATATTGATGTGGTCAAGTGTTTTGCATATTTCTATTCACATTGACAAAAATTTTATTCCGCAGTGGGCAGACCTGGCAGAGCAACCAGGTGGACGGACTTTGAGAACCTGTCCACGAAAGTGGCAATGGTAGTCATGCCTTCAGCGTTGGGAAGACCGGTGACGAACTTGATGCCCACATGAGATCAGGGACGTGAAGGCACAGCTAGAGGATGGAAGTAACAAGCCGGTTTCAGAGTGGAAGACTTAGACCGGGCGCTGACAAACTCCCTGACGTCTCTGTCCATGGAGGGTCACCAGGGAGGACGACACGTGAAGCGGAGAATTCTGTGCGGTCCAGGATGGAAGAATGGTGACCCCAGAGGGAGACTCCTGGCAGCACTGTTTAGGAACGTACAGCTGAGTGGTGTGTGTCCGTTGGAGCAGGGTCGGTGGTTTGAGTGGCCTGGATGGAACCCGCCAACCTTCATCGAAGTGGAGCATGGAGAAAGGCCTGATAAAGTCAGGATCAGCGATGGGTATGGTGGAGAAATGTCAGGAGAGGGAGTCTGCCTTCATGTTTTTCGAGCGAGGTCGACATGATATATGGCAGTTAAAATGTTCGAAAAAAGAACCCACCAGGCCTGACGAGGGTAAAGCCTAGTTTATGCTTCTCCGTTTTGACGGAGACAGATTGACGCAGTGCCATTTTCCGGCAACGCACGGGCTCTCCGTCACCTACGCAAGGACGCACGGAGTAGAGGCCCAATTTTTAACTATCCGTCTCCGTCAAAGTAGAGTGTATGCATCTGATTGGTCAGTTTCAATAACAGCCAGAGATCAATTCAACAGAACGGGCCTCTATAGTCGCTGTAATCAGTAATTGATGCAGCGTTTCGCCACTATGTGCTTTATATTGAAATGATAGTTTATCTAATCTGCTCTTTCGGCGATTTTGAACATAAGGAAGCAGTGGCAGTCCTACACCATTTGGTTCCCTAGGCAAGCTTGACTGATGGCGCCCCATTCCCACGAAAAAAGAAGTCAAGAATTGCGCATTTATTGAATAATGATAGTGTAAAGATAACAATATAACAACGTGTGCTAAAGAATAAAGCTGTTCAATAATAAATATACAAAAAATTATCTTTTAACTTGAACATTAGTGCACCATCTGAGAACAAACTGTACGAATCCAAACAAAAAATAAATTAAGAGTAAAACATTGTGTGCAAAATTATATACTGTAAAATGGGATTCACATAAATACACTATATACACAAAATATTTATGTAAGCAATATTTATGTCAAAGTATTGTTATAGATAGATATTGCAAAAACTGTTGAAAAAAATAGACTTTTTTTTTTTCTCACTGCATATTTGGGGCCCCTCACTAGATGGCGCCCTAGGCAAGCGCCTATGTCACCTGTAGGAAGAACCGCCACCACAAGAAAGTATAGAAAAACAACAAAAACGGCTGCTGTGTTTGTTTCCATGCGTTTCTAGAGTTTTTTTTTATGAGCTGCACCTCTAGTAAAAAGCTTTACAGCTTAATCAAAACTTACTTTCTGTCGTTTTTTGCTCCTTGAGGAAGAAATCCGTTCACAAGCCTAGAAAAAAACTATAACAATGCTATGATAGTAGGCAGAGAATCCCATTGAGGATTGGATCCGTTTCAGAGTGGAGGGTTGGGGCCAGTTAGTAACTGCAAGTGCAACGTTTTGTGGGTCCATTTTGGTCCCTTGGTCAGAGACGACGTATCCAAGGAAGGTAGTAGAAGGCTGGTGGAAGACGCACTTTTCCAGTTTGCAAAACAGCCTGTGTTGCAGCAGCCTCTGGAGTACGGTCGGGACATGTTGGACATGATCGGCGGTCTGATGGGGAATAAATAAGGATATCCTCCAGATATACAAAAATGCCACGTCAAAGCATTTCTCGGAGCATGTCGTCAAGTAATCGCTGAAACACTGCGGGGCTGATGCAGAGACTGAAGGGCGTGACCAGATATTCCCAGTAGCAGCTGTGGGTACTGAAAACCGTCTTCCACTTGTCACCCTTCCTGATGCAGATGAGATAATATGCATCCCTCAGGTCCAGATGAGAAAAGATGGTGGCATGAGAAAGAGAGTCGCATTAGCCCAGTCAAATCATACGAGCAGAAGACTGCCCTTTTGTGTCAAAGTTGTTTTTGTTCTGAAATTGTTTAAACTGTGGCAAATCTGGAAAACGTTACAGCACAAATAACGATGCTGATACTGCTTTGCTCAGCCAATTGCTTTTGTACTGAAACTACCTTCAATAGAATCAAGCTGTGTGGGATTAGTAGTGATAGAGCATGAGATTAAAGCATGTATTATTTTTAACTTAATTCTACATAGCTTTTGTCTTATCCTAACAATGAAGAAGAAAAACTTTTACTGTGGGAGGCAAAACTGGCATTTTGGAAGTTGGTGTGTGGGAGGGTTGGCAGGATTCTTTGCATGCAGCATTGCCTAGCAGTTGGATGTCAGGGTGAACAGCCTTAACATAGTCGAAATCTGCTGTGTAAAATATGCTGCATTTTGTATACAGATGCTACGAGCCTCACTGGATTAAAAAAGTATTTTACAGTAAAAACACAAAAACTGATTAAAGGGACTTCTTGTGATTTACCTTTTTTAATTTTCTGCAAAGGAAAAATACTTTTTAAGATATGTTAACTGACAGATCCTGGTGCTCCTTGTAATGTATATTTTAGCAAAAGAACTAAACATAAAATACCAACACTGAATTTGTAATTGATATGAGTGAGCTAAATAGAACCTTGCTTGTACTACGTACTGTTTTTGAAAATAATTTGTTCACATACTCTTTTGTTGCAAACCTGTTATGGTTTGCTTCCAGACTTTGTTGGTTGACTCTTGACTTTACCCCCGACATGTTTAGCTACCTAATCCCAACCATGTTTAGCTGTATCAAAACATTGCTGTATCATAAGTCTACTAATATGAAAGCAGTGCCTTACAGAAAAAAATAACAGCTGCCAGATAAACATTGTAATCTGTTTAATCACAGAGTATCTGTGAATAATCATGGCTAATCACAATTAATTAGCATTCCTAAATATGACTGAAAAACAAAACTGGATGTTGTTGCTCTTTTTTTTTTAAAGGAAGTACAAGAGAGATCCATGGAACCTTTGCTTTGAAGTCGTTGCTCACATTTACATGTGGCCCTTTTAACCGGATTATCTTTTAGCCAGTTGCTACGGCAAACTAACTGTTCTGAATCTAAAGCTGACCTTTTGTTATTAATATTGGACTACCCCGAACTTTCACTTCGTGGGAATCTCCTAAACGATAATGGGCGAAGAGGACATTTTTCTCGATGATGCCCTTTTTGAATTTTTTTTTTGAGCCCCTCAACATCTGTCTGTGTCATTAAACATGAATATTTAACTGTTCATGATAAATAAACTGAAAATAATAAAAATTTAATTTCTAAAAAATGATCTGGTTACACGATGGCTCATTATGCCTCCTCTCCTCAGCTGGTTAGCTTTCTGAGTGAGGCTGCTGTTGGGTGGGGGTTCAGAACTGGGCCCTCCAGCTATCAAATTATAGCCAAGAATATAGAAGAACAGACCCCTTTGTGAAGGTGATTCTGATTTTGAAGTAACATAATGTTGTTGTTTTTGTCATTTGCTTGAAGTATTTGTTTTAAATCTACTGAAAACTGCATCATATAAAATTCTTTAAAAAAAGCATATTAGTATGAAATATTTTTCACTTTCGACAATTCAACAGTACATTTTAAATAAAAAAAAGTATATTTCTCATCCATATTATTTCTACTAGTTTAAATTTGAAAACATTTTTTTTCCCCACAAAGTTAGCTTTTATTTCATGGTGTTTTTCCCAATTACTTATCTCTTTTATAAGGACGTTTTTCAATTAAATGAGTACATCTGCCAATCAGGGTCAGAAGGTGACCTGAGATTTGTTTTTATCACAATTTCATGGTCATATTATGTACTTCTTTATGGTTTATAAACGCAGTCATATTTTACAGGGTTTTATTTATTTTATTTGAGCACTTTGGTGTTCCATAATGGAAAGCCAGATGTGCCACAATAAGATAAATCCAAACATCCCAAATTATTTATTTGTATCATCTGAAAATGCTACTAAAATATTTCCAAATAAATATGCATTATTTGAATGTATAAATAATTTATACTTTTATTAATCTCTTATCTCATTGCTATCTAAGATATAACATTTATTTTATCTTTTGGCTTAAACAATTAAATCCCCCAGAGTAGCTAACACTACTATAAAAAAGTACAGTTAGCCCCTCTGAACTGTTTTGATCTCATATTCCACCCCTAAAAATGTGCATGCTAGTAGTTCCCATTCACTTACATTGGTTTATGCTGAGCTAAAGCAAACAGACCAGATCAGGATAATTACTGGGCAGGTTACAAAAAGCTTTTTTATCACCTATCTAAATCTGAGGAATATTGCAACAGATTGTAGGGGTGGAATATCCCTTTAAAGCTGCACCTGAGTTGCTGTGAAGGTTAACCAATCAGTTATGAGGGTTTAGTATTTATTTAGTGAGACACAGCAATCAAGATTAATTATTCCATAATGCACTTAATAAAACTTGTTTAATCAGCTACCAGCCATCCTATGGTCTTTTTAATGTTTGTGTTTTATCAACACATCCCAGCAGCACCGTCTCAACAGCAATATTACACCCCATCTGATAAAAAAAAAACAGGCTACTCTGGCTTTGCATGGTCCCCTACTGATGACGTTGATATGTTTTGATTCCATTAATTCGGTTGGTTGTTACTGTTCAGATGATACATGATACAGGTTATGTTGTTTTAAGCCATTTTAAAATCTTGCCATATGTGCCCCTTTTGGAACTCAGAGCACCTGCGCCTCTCAAGGTGGAAGAAACACTGAGCTGTCTATTGAGGTACTTATTCAGGGTGGGGTTCCCACTGGTCTGTTCCCACTGAGACTATCTGACAGACAGAGCTCCACTTAAGGCCATCCAGAGTATGAGAAGATATGGTTTGGGGGAAAAGCTGTTATATTTATTTTGTTCTTTATTATTTCCACACAGCTGCTGATATAGCTTTGAATGGTGTACATTTGAGAAGGCGCGTGCCTTCTCAAAAAAAATAAAAATAACAGCGTGGCTACAACTAAGATAGAGCTAACCAACATATATGAATAGAGTTAACTCTTGTATACCATTAGTCTGTGTTAAACATCACATAAATTAAATGTTAGACTTAGTAATCAATGACCATTTTCCCATAAGTTAACAATCAGCAGATACAATTCTGGTTTATCAAGTTACCATCAATGTTGACATGCTTTTATTATGAAAGTATACACAGCTACTTCCGCTAATGAGTTATGGAATGGAACAGTCCTGTATTGTCTCATGAGGGGAAATTCATTTCACTACAGCCAGATAGAGTAGACAAACAGACATCATCATTACACAGACAGAAATAGGCCAACTGTGGTATTGCAGTCAGCGCCAAGCGGCGCACCATATGCAGAATGAGAGGATTTACATGGGTTGGGGTTGAACCAAGGTCGAAAAAAAAAGAAGCCTTAATTTATGTCCTGTTCCCATCATCAGTTTTACATGTAAAATCAATGGAGGAGCACGATGAAGCGCGACTTGGGGTCCCGAGACACTTCAGAAGCAGATTTGCGTCGTGAAAAAGCTTTTCTGCCTCATTTGCTCGAACAATTCGCGCTACAGATGCGATGGAAAATTCGCGCTGCTTCTTATGTGGTGCATTTTGAGCTTTCGCGCTCATGGCGTCTATCACTCGAGTTAGAAAAATCTGAACTCCAGCGTCAAATCGCGCTGCGACAACCAATCAGGGGACAGAGTTTCAGTGATTCTGTGACTGTCATGGAGTCACAGCCTCAGCAGAACATGGAGGAAATACTGATAAACACCTTGGCTAATCACCCCGAGCTACATGACACAAGCAGTTTCCTATAGAGAGACAGAAATAAAAATAAAAAAACTATTTAGACAGGAATCTTCTTAGGTTTGTGGGTGGCTCTTAAAAGAGCCGTTGTTGCTGTAAAAGCCTAGAAGTCAGCCTTAAAACGGCCTCCTCACCTTGTTTCCTGGTAGCAGCTCCCGCACCACGTCCCACGCTGCTTATATATTATAAACTTTTACGAACCGTAGACAGATGGACAGCTGCTCAGAAATGTAGTTGGTGTTTCGAAAGGCGAAGCTTGGACCTTCACGGCACAAACTGGGCGAGCAGGTCACGTTCTCCAGGCGGCGAGCAGCCGGTGTTTATGAGAAGGTGATCACTGCTGTTTACGGATCCCTCCGCCGTAGCTAGATTGTATCTGTAGCTCACCAAACCCCCAGTGCAGCGTTCCCAGCTCTACCGGAGGCCAGGCTGAACACGTAATCCACTCTGTCCTCCGTCAGATCGGAGACCATAATCCACCGGCAGCTGCACTCTGGCCCCAGCTCTGCTGAAGGCCAGGTCACGCGTGAAAATACCATATTTTAAGCGCGCCCAGTTCGCTTTGTACACGCTTCAAGGTGCGAATGTGCACGCGAACAGCTAGGCGTGTGTCGCGCTTTATAGTCGCTCCTATCGCGTTCAGTGTGAACACAGCGTTAGACATTCACAATAAGAAACATTAGGTTTTGGGGGGGGGGGGGGGGGTAGTGGAGCGCATATGGCCAAAGCACGCAGCGCCAATTGCTTGCTGAAGTTGAAGGGGAGCAAAGGGTCAGTGACGGCACCGATGATACAGAAGTGTGTCCGTCTGTAGCGTGTGTGTGTGTGTGTTTGTATGTGTGTGTGAGACCATGAGCTCTCCAAAGTCTCTCACTGAAATTATTTAGTCCTTGGGAGCTACACTGGCACCTTATTTTATTCACTGGTGAGGAGGAGGTGCATTCCTCTCGCAGGGATTTGATTGCAGACCAGTTGAAGTTCGCCATAGAGTCAAAAACAGAAATCTTATAGGTAGCAGAAAAAGAAATGTCTCTCTCCCTTAAAGCTGCAATCAGGATTATTTTAGGGAGTGAGTTTTTTTTTTTAAACCAACGTACGAAGGCCCCTCCCAAAACATCCCTTCTCCCACCTCTTTCTGCAAGCTTTCCATTCCCTCTATCCCCCGTACAATTGGGCCTGCGCTTGACCTGTGATTTCACAGCATGTCATTGTGTACTTTATCAATAAAATATTAAATTGATTTGCTTTACTGAATATATGACTGTCTTACCTGTTCAGTAGAAATGTATCCAAAGCTGCGTCGGTTTGAAGCCTTTTAAGATTCGATGGTAGCCTATCTCCATGATGAAAAGCATCTCTGATGTAAATCGAGGGTGGGGGGGACACATATCGATGTAACACCCTACTCGGGTCTCTAAGACATTTTTCGAGTTTGTCGCCATACTCCCCAGTGTTTTTCTTTCTGAAGTTGATGTAGCCCTGGGTAGCCAGGGAATGTTTAACTATTTAGCAGAAGTTAGCTGTGACGTCTCCATGACCGCTCTCTGCCATTATGGTGACTGTAAACAGGAAGACACGGAGCGGCCTCATCTCTACAGGTTTGTGCGATGCGCATGCACGTTGATTGACAGGCGACACGGCAGAAACTTGAATTCTGTTGGATAAAAAAAAATTGGCGCTCAGTCTGAATTCCATAGGGGTCTATAGGAGGAAGGAGGGACTTAAGAAAAATGATAAATGTTGTAGAAAACTTGTCTTTTATCATAGTACTGAATCCCACATAATTTTAAACATATATAAACGTTTAATATATAAATAAATTCTCCAGAATGCAGCTTTTAGTCTCAGAAGGTCTCCATATGATTCCAATCCCAACTGAAATTTATTTATTTTATTTAAATTTCATTTCCACCAAACCGAGCTGAAAGTTTAAGGACACTCTGCGTATGAGTCCTGAAACACCGGCCAGATCACCACTCACAGCCTCAAGCCTGCCTCCAAGATCACCAAGCAAATAGTTCTGTCTCGGGAGACATTGTCCAACAGTGACCTAATGTTGTCCAGTCCTTCTGCCTGCCACAAATTACACTGGATCGAAGAGGAATCTGAGGACAGAGCTGGCCTTTGTCGTGACTCATATTTTTTGGGGCTACTTTGTGCAACGGTCTCGTATTGAATATGTTTGTATAGTCTTTGGTTGGTGTTCAGAAAGTAAAAGTCTGTTTTAATTAGCTTGCATGATGGTAAAGATGGGTTTGTCAGTATGGTTTATGGGGCTAAGCTTTTAAGTCGTAAAACTTTTGGCTAAAGTTTATGGCATGTTGTAAAACAAAAAAAAACTGGGAGAAAAGTTTTAGAGAAGCAGATAGCCATTTAACCATAAATCTTTATAATGAACCTTTGACCCAGAACAGAGACGACCCATTTTCTGACTCCAGGATTCTCTGACAGCAAATCATTGCTCAGACATTGTTTGGAAATGATCGGATTGGAGTAAGATTTCGAGGAGAAGGAACGCCTACAACCCTGGCAGGCCCGGTTGTCTATAAAAGTTTTGACATGAAAATCATTCAATGTTCAGATTTCTTTAAATCTGGACCACAGAGGAACTGACGGGGGCAAAATTCCTCTGTAAAACTGCAATTTGTTAATCTGTTCAAAATAAATGTTAAACTGGAAATTGGCTCCATTTTGTCTCTGCTTGAACATGCATTGAATTACTTATGATAGTTATTTAATTCAACACCTTTCAGATGATTCTATCAAGCCGCTACCTTTCAGTTGTAGATTAAGATGTTGGACAGTTAGCCTACAGGGCCCCCGTACTGCAGCCCATCTGTCAGAGATACAACCCTGTGAACCTCATATACTGTGTGTGTCCTCTGAGGTAGTCCAGCATTCAATGCGACATGTGGTGCCTAAACCTAATGTGATCCGTCTATATATTTTCAACATTACAACTTAGTGATTAGCTGTGTTTAACTAACTGATAGTTCTAATATTTGGAGCAAGCACTCCTTCATCCAGTCTGTATATTCTACTTAAGAAGCATGGTTGCTCATACTACTAGGAAACTAGGACTTTCTCAAGTCTTTCTTGAAAAATACAAATTATTGGCTAAATAACAGCTGAGCATGCTATAAACCAAACAAAATACAAGCTTTTAAAAGCCTATTTTTATTTGTTCTTGTATTTTACAAAATATCAAAATCTGTCACATTATGATATAAGAGGCACCAGATGAAGACTCCTACTCTTCCATTTTTGGCATAAATAACTGTAACAGTTTGATTGTGCCATTTTGTTTTGGAGCTATCTGAGCCAGATTTGGGTTATGTGGTAGACTGGTGAACTGTGGCAAGCGTTCGCTTCTCCTCGCCCAGCGCAAACTGGGACTCACTCCAGCCCACCACCAACCTGTCCCACATTATTTGTTCTGAGACCAGTGCCATACAATGTATAGCTGGCATCAAATTTGAGCAGTCTGTGGCATTTTAATTATTCCTGCATTTTACTTAAGACTAAAATTATTTTTTCCACTTATGTAAATGACAGTATTCGTTCTGTAGTTTTTTTTTTCCAAATGCAAGTGTGAAATACAGTTAATATTGTTAGGATAAGGCACTGGTTTTCAGTTATTACCTGTCACAATACCCTGAATTGAAATATAATTCGAAACCTAATAATATTTAATTCTTTATCTTTACAAACCTCTGGCAGCAGCACTACGTACATTGCCAGGTTCAGTTTATTAACTCAGTTGGTAACAATTAATCAGAACAACTCAACTCAAGTCTGATTTTTCCAGAAGAGAAGAGAGACAAATGATTCAGTAGGATGTGAATTTTTAGACTAAACAGTAACAATGAAAAATTTTTTGTCACTGTCACAAACTTATTTTGTGCCTTACTTTTCTGTTTAATTATTTTCAAATTATGTTTTTTTATTCTGATTTTTCAATTTTTCTTTTTGAATTGTACTTTTTTCATTCCAAAAATATTTATGTACCCACACTGTCAGAAACAGGGGTAAAGAAAAGGTACCTTATGGTGCCCCAAGGTATGAAAAAGAAATGAACTCAGTCTAAGGACAAATATTGGACCTCAGGGTAACTATCTCTACCTTTTTCATTATCTGAACAGTACATCCGTGTTCCTCAGTACTAAAAAAAAGTACATTTTTTAACAATTTCTTCCATAGGGTAGAGTTTCTGGTGATTATCTTTTTTACTAAAACATACATCCATTAGCAAATTTAGATTTATGAACATGGACTTCATAGTTTTATTGTTAACAAATGTTTAAATGTTATTTCTACATCTTTTTTAATCAAACAAATAAATAAATAGGCGAATATTGGCTACATTTTTGTCAGGTAATGTGTCAGTCATGTCAAGTCGATAATTATTGGCTGTCAAGGTAGCACTGATAAAAGGTACAGACTACACAGGTACAAATAGGTACCTACAGTTAAGGGTAAAAAATTGCATCATTGAAGGTACCACCCCAGTGACAAGACATTGTACCCCTAAAAGTACAATTCTGTACTCTAATTTCTAAGTGTGCATCCAACCATCCAAAATCTATTCTGCTTATCCTCTAAGTGTCATAGGGTTAGGGTACGGTGCCTACCTCCAGCAGTCATTGGGCGCAAGACGAGGTACATCCTGGACAGGTCACCAATAACCGTCAAAAACACTCAAAACCCTTTATTAACCAAAAGTGTTTAATTATCGAGGGAATGAAAAAAGTGTTTTTCTCAGTTGCTAAAACACTAAAATCCATTGGCTGAAGAAATTTCCCAGTTGCTTGAGCTCATTAAGCTAACAGTTCAGTCTGTTTTCAATACCTTAAACCATTTCACATGGTTTAGCAAAACTCTAAACACATTCTCATTCTTAAAACACGTTCTGCACTCTAACACACATGTCATCCATACTGGTAAACACAAGTAGCAACAACTACACACACCACATTACACAAATGACGTTGATTGGACAACTCAGTCAAAATCTGTTTCACTTGTCTCAAATAACGTGACAACCAATATAAGCCAGTTCAGAGAGCAGACAGGTTGCTGAAGGTGGGAATGAGAAAGGGTGAGAATGGATATAAGAATTTATGTGAGAGGACGAGGACGTTGGGGGACGAGGAGAAAGAAGAGGGCAGCCCAAAACAAGAAGAAGCCCATTGATCACATGTTTCGTCCTTTGATTTTTGTCCCTTTCATTGTATACTGTAGCACAGTGCATTGTAGGCTGTATATGGTACAGTAAACATATTGTACGGCCCTGAACGTTGTGCTTTCCATTTGTTTTCAGCACTGACTGCTGAATAGATTTTGACTGGTTACACGTTCATATCAAAGAACAATATTTACAGTATCACAGGTATAAAGTATTTGAGATGCAGGGTACAGCAGTGTAAAAATAAGGGTACAAGGAGGAGGAAGAACAAAAGAAAATGCAAAGAGCAAAACTGTAATTTCTGATCCATTTTGAGCTTTTTGTATGACATCTACTGATGTTTTCTATTTTTTGGTGTGTTCTTTACTGATTGCTTGATAGTGTATGTAATTAATTTTGAGCAACTTGTTTAATATTTGAGAGCAGTGTTTGATTTTGAGCACAGGTAAAACTGTTTTGAGGTGAAAGTTTGATTTTGCAAGAGGAGTCAGATGTTTTTGCAAATTGTGCTTGAAGCTGAGGTTCTGTGCTTAATGTTTTGAGAAAATGGAGCACGGTTTCCAGAATTGTGCTTTAGCAATTAAGAAAAACTGTAATAACCAAAGAAACCCACATTTGCTGTCATTCACAAATATTTTCCGAAATATAGTAGTGCTGTGGTTCAAGCCTTTCCGTGTCATTTTTATAGAATTAAAATGTGGAAAATCATAAATCATGTTTTTCACATTTTATAAAATAAAGTCTCGTTTTAAAATGCCACAGATGAATTTAGTAGCTACCATTACATTTCTCAAAGAGATATGAAAAAATCCTAAATCATCATGCTCCCTTCCATAATCATTTGGACGTTTTGTTAATTTTTTTCCCTCTGTTCCAGACTCTGTGACACTAAAGTACATGACGTGTCACTGTTTTGGGGTTTAGCTCTCATGTTCCTGCTGACGTTGCAACCCATGAGCTGACAAAACCTACAGAAGGGTTGTTCTCCCGATTAACAAAAAATGCTAGCCCCGATCTTGAGCTTCAAATAGTGAAACACCAACTTCCTTCAAAAAACAAAGCCTTAGTTTTTTCACCATGGCTGGCCAGTTTATTCTGTCTCTGTTGAGGGCCCAACCACCGCCTAACCAGGCAACAACAGATACAGGAGCTGCAGACTCCAAAACACTACAGGAAAAGCATTTCATTGTGTAATCTATTTTGTTTGCTGAATTTGTGTGGTAAAAATCCATCCATCTTTCCAAAATGGCGATCTTCATAGAGCCCTACCAGAGCTGTTCTAAGAGACCCGTGCCACTCCATTTAACCCCATGCTAACGAAATTTGTTTGCAGTTCCACCACAGTTCCACTGGGGGCGATCACCATGAGTGCAAGATGAATGGGAGTCTATGGAGCTAGACGGCTAAATTTATCTCTTTCACCCGATTGCCGTTGAGAAATCTAAGATCTGATTGTAGGTTTTGCAAGTTCAACGTGGGTTATAGAGAAAATTGAATGAACAAGTACGTATGTCCTTTGCAGTATCTCTGGTCGTACAATGTGTATGACGTCATTGACATTTTAAAATACTTTTGAAAGCAAATAAGTGCACACCCAGCAATATGTAATTTCTTGGCATCTACTTACTTAAAAAAAAAAAAACATTCCTAGACAAAAAAATCATATCCTGAGAAAAGTTGATTTTTATGGGTATTGCCCCATGACTTCCATTCATTCTGCACCTTGACATGAGAGCGCCCTCATATGGGACCAGAGTGGAACTGCAACCACTTCAGATCCTGAAAGTACCATGAGAGTGGGAGTTCTCTCTTTTTTAGAATGTCTCTTGCCCTACTCTTTCAGTCTTTACACCAGTGACTGTCTACAGTACTTCTGTTGAATTGAACGGACAGCCTATTGATTCGTGTGAGCACTGCTGCCACCTAGTGACTAGAGGTGTGTTTACCGTTCAATCATGAATAAAACAAAAGTTCTCCCCGGCCACCCACGAAAAATAATTAATTCTATTCGGATGCAACCTTCCAAACCATACATATGAATGCATGTCTGTTATCTTAAGAGGAAAAAGTCCGAAATTTGGAGGAACTGCGTTTTCAAATAGGTCTATGTTGGTCTGGACAACTGTTTCCACTCACACATGAAATCACCATTTAAATTGTCTAGTTTGTATATCCTTTGGTATTTAGAAGAGAGAAACATGTGCCAGGAAAGCAACAACAGAAAGGCACACATATGTCAACTTTTCAAATCACTCTTTACTTTTACATTCTTGTTCTAAGGGAAATGAAAATATCAATATAATCCCTTTGTAAAATACAACCAAGTGGTGCTGGCTAGGAAAGGGAATGAAAGGAAGGAAAGAAAGAAAAGCCCTTTTTCTTGTAATAAAATCTGCACTTTACCAATCGGTGTAACTGGTTCCTTTACTTTTTTAGTTATCCAAAACACTGATAAAGAGTAGATAATGAGAGAAGGCACAACATGATTGCTCAATGATCAGGTTACAATCACGTGGCGAAGAAGAAAGCCGAAAGGCGCATTTCCACTGTTGGAACTTCAGGGTAAGTAGCCCAAACCTTCATGGTATTTACATGTCTCCACTACACTGGGCTGACAGTACGTACTCGGAAATGGCCCAGTAGCGTCGCTGTGCGTGGGCGCTGGTTAAGTCATGCGGATGGGTTGTAATTCAAAGGGAAATAAGCAGATGCCGTCAAGGAACCGGCTTTTTAACATAAGAGTTGCTGGCAGTTGATATTGAATCTTGTAATTTTCTGCTTCTGTTAGCACCTTTTGCTGCTGATCAGTGACACCATTCACACCCAAAATAGTTTTAATATGCTGACTTCTTAAATTCCTTAAAGTGCCAATTCTGAATGGAAACACAAGGGTTGAGAGGAGTGGGTCAACAAATTTACCCGGATGGAGGAATGTCCGGTAAAATTATATTGCATTTCCATAAGCGGGAAACATTCGGCCATCCTCTTGGTCTGAAAATACCTAATTATCCTCATCCAAACCCTGCTTAACTCCATCTCTCTCCTTCTCACATTGTGCTCGTACTCACTACTAACTGGATGCATTCTGATTAGTGAGCAGAACTACAGCGTAACCTATTAACAGCATGTGGTATCACTCAGACATCTGTTGACCTGCATGTTGCAGACCTACTTTATACTTCTCAAGGAAGTGGTGGCCTACTAGGCCTCTTCTGACTTTGCCATGTTGTCTCTTGCTGAGTTGCAGCACCTCCATCTCCTGCCGCCTTCTGACTCTGTCTATTTTTGCCCATCTGCCTCCCATCTCATCATTCACTGCCTCTTCAACAGATGCTTTTTTCTTGTTGCTTTGTATATTAGCTTTTTATCGTCCTATCCCGCCTTCTTTGGCCCTAATGATCCTTACATTCCAGCAATCATCTAATTTCCCCCACAGCTCTTTAAAAATATAGTTTTTTTTTTAAGAAATTGAAGAAATGTAACAGAAAAGGTTCAAAATGTGGAAGGAATAGATTTCTACTTTACTTCTTGTCATTCTGTTGACTCAGCCCTCATGGAAGTCGTGACACAGGCAAGAATAGCTCCCTTCACCTTGCCACCAACTAGTCAGTTAGTGGATGCTTTATTGATACAGCTGTCTTATTAAACTTTATTTACAAATAGAATTCCATGCAAAATGATCATTGAACCCCACTATATTGTAGAGAGACATTTATGAACCATTGCTAGGTACTATCAAAGTCAAACAGGATTAATTGTAGGGTTGTCACGGTTTGAAAATTGAACCTCTCGGTTATTGTGGCCAAAATGATCATGATTTTCGGTATTTCGGCTGTAAATTTTAAAGGGTGTGGAATATGTTCAGAAAGCATTGATAGTCCTACACAAACTGAAATTTTTTTGAAAAAGTGTGACAGCGTTTATTATATTTAAATTAATACAGACAAAGCCTCATCAAAAGCCACTTTTCACATCAAAGTAAAGGAACAAAAGTTGAGCATGAAAATCATTATCATTATTCTACTGCTCATATCAATATACATACGACTTTGACTATACCTTTTTTTTGCTGCTAAATTGCTGCATATTATTATAAGAACTTCAAGGTATATTTGCCATTGATTCAAATATTTCATGATAACTATGTGTTTTTGATCATTTTGAGGGTTATATATAAACCAATTATAGTGCCAGAAATGTGTTGTATCATTTTCGGGCAACTAAATAAACCCTCTATATCAGGAAAATATCGTCCCCAATTTGTGTTATTCCAGTGAGCTTTGTAAATTCATAATAATGTGGCGAGAGTCTCGAGAGTCTCCAACTCTTATCTGCCCCCTGGGAGTCCCATAATGCATAGCGTGATTTTAATATCTGCCACTGATATGCTGGCAGTGGGCACTGCGGCTGCACTATAGTGCGACACGTTGCATTGTCCCTCAAGCCAAAGTCCTCACATCATGCATTTCAGCTAAAACGCTAACGATGATGTACCCTTCTTTTAAAAAAAAGATGTTAATTATTATTGTCAAGATATTTACCATGGTTTACCGCTACAATGCTGACCGTGGAATTCCTATTTATTTTTATAGCGGTTGTGTAATTAAGCTGTCCCGAATTTACACCAAAGCGTCATTCTGGCGTAACATGAGTGTAACCCAATACGTCCGTAGCGCGCAGAATAAACGCTTCCCTTTTTTGTTAATGGTACAAGCCACACCGGCCTCGGCAACAAGGAGAAGAACAGCCAGGACTCATCTTCAACCTGGAGGTGTATATAAAAATATTGATGATTGTTAAAAAAAACAAAAAAAACAATAACACAACTGTGATGAAGTGTGTTGAAAAGAATTAGTTTTAGAGCTGGGTATGATCCCAACGCAAACGAGCGAGTGTAACAAATATTAGTAGTCTTTTTCCAGGTACACATATATACATTTCAGTTCAACAAATTCATACATTGGGTTCTTTTATTAACCATTTTATACCCAGAGAGGAGCAGCAGTAGAGAAGTCCGCACGTGGGAACTCCTCAACGCGTCACGTTTTGGTTTGAATTGACGCCTTTAAATAGACGATCGTAAAACATGCTTGCGTTAGGCTCGAATTACGCTTTGGTGTAAATTCGGGGTAACAGTAACAATACATAACCTGCAGAATACACATGCTCTGTTTTACAGGATTACAATGTTTTTGGTTTTTTTCAAAACAGCTTTGTTTTAGTCAAATTGAATGGAGAGCATATGCATACGTAATTACTTTCAGTGTTGCAAAAGTTTCTCTGTTGAACTCAGATCTATACTTTGATTGGGCCACCATCACTCTAACATAAGCTTTGATCTAACCGCTCTGATCTAATTGCTCTATCCAGTTTCAGACGATGAATCGAACAATGCTCTACATGTCCAATACTTATGCTGCGTTCAGACCGCAAGCTTCGTTAGCGTCAAGCAACGCTCATAAAGCGACTGGTACGACGCATATACGCAGAAGATACATTTTTAAGATGAAGCTAGCAAAGCTCGTAGGCGGGCCTTTCTCTGCTGAATGTTTTAAACACTCCAGGATCGGGGTCACAAAGCATCCACTATAAACTTAACATGTAATCTTGACGTTGCTGACAAAGCCTGCGTTCTGAAGGCAGCATTAGGATGTTGTCTTAAAACCCAACTCTGCTTCAAACTTCGCTATAACTGTTTTCCTGACCTGTCGGCTCTGTTCCTTGGTCCTTATGGTAATCTTTGTTCACCAATGTTCTCTGACAACGCTCTCAGGGCTTGACAGAACAGATGGATTAATTATGAATTATGAATAAATTACATATAGACTTTTACTGTTTGGGTAAGACTTAAAGTCAACTGGATGCACTTTTTTTTTTTTTATTGGTATTCAATTTAGGGGTTTCTGCCCTAATTCTATGGACAATTCAGGGCTACATTTTTGAATAATTTTAAGTGTAAAAGGATTTCATAGTTTTGTGTTAGTCTATCATATAAGATCATTTTAAGATGTTTTGGACTATCAGGCTGTGAAAAAGCATAAAACACTTTGAAGGGTGAAAATACCGTCTCAAGGCAATGCACAAACTGGTGACCACATTTTTGTAGATAAAAATCCCTTCAGGAAAGTATCACTTACGCTGACTACAAAATAGGGTAAAAGGCTCAGAAGTGAAAAACCCATTGCCCCCTCTCACTTCACTCCCACTCACACTATGTTTTTACTCCACTGCCTAAAAGTAAGTGCCATTCTAAAGCCATTAGCCTTAAGTGGGAGTGGGTAATGAAGTCTTTTGTGTCTGGAATGGAAAAAGTTCACATCTATGAGCTCCATGTGGTTATTTAAGAAGGTCTGCCAAAATAATAAATAAAGGAAGATGACTTGTGTTAGAGCCCTTCCAGGAAGGGCATGTATTGCATGTGAGTAGATGCATCTTTGCTGCAACATTAAGATGATCTAGTAATTTCTACAGCAACTAAAAAGCATTACATAAAACAAAGTAAATGATTCTAAAAGCTTGAAAAGCTTTCATTGAATTGTTATTTTGAAATTACCTGATTTATAATCCGTGTAATGGGAGCATTTACATTTTCACAGATTAAAACTATTCTCTTAAAAGGTCTTTCCAAACGGTCTTTTGCTGAATTAAAGTGAATATTTCTTGATTTGAAAAAACTGACAATAAGCATTACTGAGCAGCATGTAGTATAATTTAATAATCAAAGAAAAACCTTTGGATTACAATTTAACATTTTAATGAGGAACTCATCCAAAGTTGACAGGTTTTAAACGTATGGCATACTAGTGTTTTTGTTGAGTTTTTTACTTTATTTTACCACTATGCGTCTCTTATCAATGTTTTGGACATTTCTGGGCTAAGAATAAGACTTTGACAGTAGTTAAACAGGCATTAAACACCGGTTTAAAAATTATGATAAAAAATGAACAAATACTATCCATAATTCTGCAAAGATATTTGCAGGAAGGCTGGAAGTGATGAAGAAACAAGAAGACTAATTTAGGAAAAACAAAAGAAACAAACAAATAACAGACACTTCCCTTGAGATTAATACTCCTATACATGGTTCCTGTTCAATATACTCAGTAAACAAGCAAAGCTCTCACTGTGTAAAAGTAGGTTTTCATGTCCCGTATCATCCTTTTCAAAAAAGCGTGGGGATGAGAGTTTTCATTCCATTTAAAACAAAATAAATCCACTTCATTTTTAAAATAGTTTGTCCATTTTTTTATTTTCTATATGTTTGTATTAATCTACATTCTTGTTGTGATGAAAATAATAGGTTGGAGAAAACCTTTAGTGGTTTATTTTAAAGTACAGATTTGTGAGAAATGATTAAAGGAATATAAGGTTTACTTTAAGGCACTTCTTTGGCTCTTTGGAGTTTTATTGGTATATGTTGCAAGTTCCTTTATTATTGGCTTACATAAAAAAAAAAAAAAGTGATCCTATGTTTAGTGTTGCAAGACTGTAGTTGATTCAAAACCTTGCTCATATAAAACAATAACTTGGTTACAAAGGTGTGGATTTACTTAATCTTATTACTGAAAATGTGAGCGTTTATAAAATACGTTCTGATTTTATGGAAATGTGATTCATTAAAGACATAGGCTATCAACAATCAGTAAGGGGAAAAATATGCAGGATCGTGGATAATTTGACTTCTGCTATTTTTTGTTTGAGAATGATTTTTTTATTTTTTGCACTATATGCTTTGATTTTTTTTCTTGTCTGGATAAGGACAACAATAAAATAATATATAATAATAAATGATGGCTTTCTATGCAGAAGAAAGTACCTGAGCAGCTTTTAAGGAGGCAGCCCAAACCAATTAAGGACGCATGTTTACAATAGAGACTGGTTGCTGGGCTAAACAAGAGAAATTGCTGAACAAGAAGTCATAAGAATTTTTTAACAACTCCTAATGCTACTTTGCTATGAAAGGCACTGCTTTCCTCCAAGGCATGAAATACACCTTTTTAACAAGATAATTTAAAATATATGTCGTTTTCTAGATGTTGTCTAAAAGTATGAAACGACTACCATAATTTTCTGACTATAAGCCACTGCTATACATAGATTTATGGCATGGTTGGTATTTTCTAGTTGGACCAACTGAAGTTGTGAACTGATATTTAATCAATCTCTTTTGGGTCCGAAGATAAGCAGTTCAGTTTTGTTTTTGTTCAGTTGGAGGAAATTATGGGACATCCAGCTGTTAATTTGCTCAATGTATTTATTGAGCATTTTGAATGGGTTCAACATCATCTGGTGACACTGAGATATAAAAATGAGTGTCAGCATAGTTGTGGTAATTGATATTATTTGTTGTTATAATCTGGTTTAATGGGAGCATGTAAATGATAAATAAGAGGGGCCCTACGATGGGTCCCTGGGGGACCCCTCATGTGATTTCTGCATTTTGTGATGAGAATTGGCTAATTGATACAAACAAGTTCCTGTTCTTGAGGTAAGATTTGAACCAGTCGTGTACTGTACCAGAGAGTCCGACCCAGCTCTCTAGACATTCCAGTAATATATCATGATAAACAGTGTCAAACGCCACACTGAGGTCTGATGCCCCATTTCCACTAGTGCCAGTACGGTACGGAACGGGTAGCTTTTGGTGTGTTTCCGTTACCTGTGTCCATTCCCAACCGACCCCTTTTAAGAACTACCTCAGCCTTGGTTCCAAGTGTCCCCAAGCGACCTGAAACGCCCACCTATGGACTGCTTGGTCCAGTAACATGACATCCCTCTCACTCCTACGCAGCAGGAGTATCAGCTGATTGGTCAGGAGTTGTTTTTTGTCTCAGAGTGAGCTATAGTTTAAAGTTTCAAAAAAAGCAGCACACTGCAGTTAACTGCAAGCAGCCTAAAATTAAAAAGTCGTGAATTATATAAGTTTTAAGCAACATGGGGATCTTGTCAATATGTATATATATGCTATTGAATCCGTTGTCCGTTGGGTGAATGGTTAGTGATGGTGACTCCTGCTCTGGGTTTGCGTCCTGCTATAGTGCTGCTGAAATTCTTTTTCGCAGTAGGGTCACAGAATTTTTTCTGGTTTCAGTAAAAACACTTTTCTAGATTTAACAAAAATATATTTTTTATATTTTATTTCTAAACCAAGTTCTGACATCAAGACAGTGGCCTGATCAGTTCTGTATGTTCAGTACCGAACATAGTGGATGGTCGATAAATTAATGAAGACAGGAGGAATAATAATTCCGTTGCTTTTTTTGCTCCCCAAAAATATCTCAGATCATCATATTTTTACCGAGATGTTAAATCCAGAAGGAAAACATTCTGTGGTGGATGTTTTAGGTTTTGCATTTCAGTAAATTAAACAAAAAACACAATTTTAATGGCAGAGCAGTACTTGTAATTTAAGATTGTTCAATGCAGTATTTCTTCTATTTATTTTTTTCCCAAATGATGATGATATGATTCCCCTGACTAACATTATTAAACAAGGGCCAAACCCCTCTTATTTTAACAGGATTAAAGGTTTAGAATAGTGGGTTACTATTTACAGAAACACTTGGAGGTAGGGCTGGATGATGTGGCTTAAAATTTTTATCTCCGATTATTTTCATACCAAATCCCATTTCAGATTTTAAGATTTTTTTACTTAACTGATCTTTTTCATAAAAAAGAAATTGAAAGTGATAAAAATATTTCCAAAAACCTGTTTTATTGCAATCACCCTATCCTGGAGCTGACTTAATTTAATGTCCAACTAAAAACAAGCTGTACTTTTTACAAGTATCCTTGTAAAAACAAGATGGCTAGATTACTAGAACAAGTAGTACATTGGTTAAAAAAAAGTGTTTTCCAAAAATTTTATCTTCATAAACAGAAAAAGAGATACTTACTGCTGGAGCGTTTGTTAAACTAAACCCGCCCACGTCCTCGCCCACTACCGTTATTTTGAGATGGTAATGGGAACACAACCTACCTGTTCCATTCTGTACCGTACTGGCCCTTTAGTGTTGGGTTGATAACTGCTGTTTTTAGAGTGTTTGGGGAAACACCTGATTGGAGGGATGAGTTAATTATTTGGATCAGATGGCTAGGAGGACTTTTTTAAGAGTAAAAAATGATCCACATTTCCTGAAAATCAAACTTGACATTCTTGGTGGTAGTTGGTTTTGTTGATGAACCATTACCCTGATGGAACATTATAGTGAAACATAAACATAGTTTCATACTGAAATCAGGACAAATAGAATGGAACACTTTTGTCCTTCAACTTGCATTCTAGCAATCTACAAAGTTTAAAGGCTCATTCACCATCAACTGAATAGTTTTTCCTCTGAACAACAGAAGGGAATAATAGCAGGAGGAAAAAGCAGAGAGAATGACCAGTGAGATCATAATACTTTGAATGATTATCGATTTTTAGGTGGAGAAGATAATACAGAGTAGGTACTGTTAAAAAAGAAACAGGCAAAGATTGTGACAAAAGGAACCAAGAGCGCACTGCAAGGCTGGAAATCTCGCCACAGGAAGAGTTTGATTTGTCAAAATGGATTTTTTGAAATATGACAGTTCGACAGTCGCCTCAGGTAAGCAGTCTGGGATAGCCTCATTTTCAAGAAATACTCCCTGAATAAAAGAACAAAAAAGGAAAAAAAAGACATTACAGTGTTATGTAAGACTGAAGCAGCAACGTGAAAGTTGTATCAGAGAGACAGAGGAGGCATCAGTCAGACTAAAGACAAATACAAAGAGCTGGAAAGGAGGGAAATTGCCCAAAGAAATTGTCAGGTTGAATTTCTCAGCTGCCCCTACTTGTTTCTTTAAGTTCAAACAGATCGACTAATGGTGCAAAAAGAGACTCAGTTGTAATTGGCTTCCAACCCCATAACGTCTTGTAATTAGATTGTACACTTGTGTTAATATACCCCATTCACTTAGCTAATCTAACAGATGACCCAAAAACACACTTTCCACTCCACATGGCAGCATTTTAGAATATGCCACAGATAGCATGTTAGGTGAATTGCTAAGTTAACCCTGGGCGCCCTATGGGGTGTCCAATGAAGTGACACTCATTTCAATGTTAATGTAGCTGATTCTCGAGGGTTTAGTGGTTCTTCATGCTTAGGAGTCATAATTAAAGTGTCTTTTTTTGTCAATGTCCTACCCTATAAACCTCTAACTTACCCACTGATTTTAAAAATAATTGTCCCTAGAAGGATAAAAGGCTATGTGAATAAAGTGGACTACATTAAACATAAAGCTAGTATTTTCTGTCTGAAATCTGTCATTTCGCCATCTATTTGCTGTTCCAGTGCTTAAGTCTTTCTCACAGATTAGATATTTTACTTTTAATTGAAGCTGTGTGAGATTGCAGATGTTTAATGATAGTTCCAGTGATGCCAGTAACCCATTACTTAGTAGAGCCTAACTCTAATATGACCACTTTTTCAGCAACAACTAATCGAACACATTCCTATTTCCATACTAGTAATCAAAACAAAGTTACCTGTCCAAGCCGCTGGGCGTTGTTATTTTTGTACTTTTCTACACTGACTCAATGCTGGCAACAACAGCAGGAAAACAAGCAACAATAGCAACAAATATGGTCTTATACCTTCTACGACACTGCTGCATAATCTGAAAATTAAACAGCTGATTATCTTCTCTATGGTCTCCATGTTTGTTTTATTTCTACCCTACAAATCCAGGGCTCCATCCAGTCTGAGTTCTGTACTCTGCAATTAAAAAAACGTCTATTAAACGTCTATTATTGCCCAAACAGGTTATTGTTTTTTTTTTATTGAGGAAGTGGGGAGCATTATTTGCAGCTGCTGAAAGTAACCAATGAAGTAACTTGTAATATAAATTAGTTCGTTTAAAATAATCAGTAAAGCAACTATGTTACTTTTTGAAGGAGTAATCAGTAGTCAGTAATCAGATTACTCTTTCAAAGTAACTGTGGCAACACTGTCCAGTTCACAACAGCTGACATTATCGTGTTAAAAAAAAACCAAATGAGCCAATGTTTTTCCCCTTAAATAATGGGAATACAAGAATTTATTTTATTTTTTTTTTACAAATTATATAAAGGTTTGACAAGTCACGAACTGTATTTACAAGAATTTGTGATCATCTAAAAGAAAATTAACATTTAAATAATAAACATATAAAAACTGTAAGACAGCCGTTTATTGCTGATGGATAGCTTGGAAGCAGATACAAAAATTTGCATCGATAGCAACGGTGTGCTTTCGAAATTACATGAAAAAGGAGTCATAATCACAAACACAATACAAACGTTTAAGCCTAGACCATACTTCTTTATCTGCATAGGTATGGAGAAACGCAAAACTGGGGGTAATGGAGCCATACCATCACCACTTACATTGTATGACCTGGGAGACGAGCGGCTGAACCAAAAAACAAATGCTTGATGTGAACGGCGCAGAAAAACAGGCCAGAGCTCCCCCACAGCTGCTCCAGATGAGGGGGCGACAGGTTTTCTCATCCGTCTTCAGTTTCACCTCCACCACCGCTGCTGGCCGTGAGCTACATGCCCAACGTCCTGCTCCTCAGCACTAAAACACTGGCAGGTGGAGGTCTTGGAGGACAACCAGAAGAAACCGAAGATGGTGCTGGAACTAGAACCCCTGCAAAGGGGGCGGTGGATAATTCAGATACGGTAGGCGAGTTGTTTTTTGTGCGAATTCTGCATGTTTTGTTTAGGAAAGCTTTGAACACTAATTTGTTACTTTTGTCGTTTAAGTTTTATGAACCTGAAATGTCGAATGTCCTTTGTGTGTATATATATATATATATATATGGCAATGCTGCTGCTTAGCAGAATCCCAGATATCAGCCCTTACAATGGGCTGGTCGATTGACCCTAGCATGTGCCATAAAAAGTGATACCATCTGAGGGTGTTCCTGCAGGAAGTCGGGACCTCCCTGGTAACACAAACCTGTTCAGTGTTGTTCAAAGAACTGGTTGAATTGGCTTTGTTTGAGCATTTTTTTTGTACACCAGGGTCCTGGATGTGACTTTTTCACAAAACGATACGGATGGGAACGGTACGGAGGCTGACCAGGCAGGAACCAGAACAGATGAATTGTTTTTGCTTGGAAGGTTCCAGAGAGATCACATGAGTTCCAGAAATAATCTAGGAAGAGAACATGGAGGTGATTACAAAGAACCTCTGATTCTTAAGAAGTAGGAATCACAGGAAGTAATCTGGCTATGTACCATGCTTAGGAGCGAGAACCGACTTGTGCCAGCCTCCAGGACCCACTCCCCTTTTGAGCTGGAGAGCTGATGAAGATCTGATGAGAAACACTTGGGTAGCTGCTGCCTGACACGCCCTGCGGAGAAGGAAGGAAGAAACACGAACGGACCCACACGCCAGCACACATCCACAGAAACCCAACACCAAAGCCCTGATAATTCACCCACAAAGCAAGTCCTCTGGACGTAACACAAAAAAAAAATTTCATGTTCCCGTTTCTTTAGAGTGCAGTTCTTTTTTTCAATAAACCCTGGCATTAAAGTGGTAAGATCTCAATGACACACCATTTTTTATATTTTCAGTAGACTAAAACTAAGGATGGCATTTAAAAAAAAAGAGACAAATTCAATATTTATATATTTTATACACACCTTTTTCCTCTTCGACATTTTTTTTAGTCACTTTGCTGTCCGCTTTATCTCCTGGAGGCTTCCTCTTACATTCCTTGCTTTCTTTTCAAGTCTCCAGATTTATTGCAGTAAGTTGAATCATTTTGAGAGCAAACTTGAACAATCCTTTCTTCATATTTGACAGCTTTCTTTTGTTTCTGTCTTAAAGTCTTTCTAGTGTACATTACAAACTTGCAGTTACCTCCTCTCTGAAGTCGCTGCCTCCCCCAGCTTTCTTCGGTTTCGGCTCTGCAGACCAGTAATGATTGCTCCACTGACTTCATCTATTAATGTGTCATATGCCAATGGCTTGACAGAGGCACTACTTTGACTGACTGAGCTACAGAAACACTTGGGGTGAGAAAAACAGACAGAAATAGATGTGGAGAGAAACAAAGAAATGAGAAAGTTTTAAGTACTGTTTCAGAAGTTGTGAAATGTGATTTACAGGTTCAGAGAGTGTGCTGGCCTCTGGGAAATGACTTTGCGTTGCTGATTTGGCTTCGTTTATTATGCATCTGCTTGTTTCTTTTCTTTGATCTCTATATATTTTGCTAATCGCTGCTATTTGGTTCTTCCATTGAGGGATATTTATCTGGATTGGGCTTTAATTATCTCCTCGGTGATCTTCACCAAGCGGGTAATGTGTGCTGTTGGGTGTGTTTAGCACCGTTATGTTTTCCATTCATCTATGATTTTATATATTTTCAGCGCGTAGTGTTGAATAATGAGGTGATAATTAAAAGTGTCTGGACAATAGACGGCCCCAAGAGGAAGAACTTTGTGGAGCTTAGTTAGAATGCAACAGGAAAACCAGAGCTGGAAACAAAATGGAAACTAGGAGTAAGGAGGAAAAATGATTTTTAAACACTTTGTAGAACTATAAGTGCAAATCTTTGGAGCAAATTATATGTTTTCTTGATCAAATAAAATATCTTCCCCTATGTGTTCGTCATCACAGCTGCCATATGATCATCTCCTCTCACTTAATCCATTTACCTCCTCTGCTCTGGGGTCTTCCCTTTTCCATCCTCCCTTGTTCCAAACTCTTACATTTAGTCTACAAAGATCTTGATAGTTGCTCAAAACGGATGTCTCACATCTAAAAGTGTACACCTAATTGCACGTGTACAAATCCGAAATATGAATGCAGCGTTTTGGCTAATGTACCAAACAATAAGCCGTTGTTTTATACTGCAATACAAACCGAAAAGTGATTTTCTTTTGATTCTTCTTTTTTCCTCCCCTGTGTGTTCTTCCAGCTCTGATGCACGTGATTGCAATGGATCTGTTAAGGTTAGTTTTATGGAGTGGTACCAATTACTTGACTCAAAGACAAGGGCGGATAGGCATGTGAGTGCTAGCCGAGTGAATATTTAAGGGCCATCTAAAAGCTCTTATGGAAGCTTCGAGGGGTTATCATGTTAGCCAAGCATTGAAAAGGCTAACCAAATAATCACTCAATGATTGTGGAGGTGTTACTTTGGACGGTGGAGGACACAGGTACGGGTGAAACGTTTTAGCACACAGGATGGCTAAGGGTTACCATCTACTGGCGTCTGGGTTAAAAAAAGAACAATTAAATATAGGATTTTTACAGTGTTTTAAATGTATTGGTTTCTTTTTTTATTCCAGAACGTCGTTTTTCCATAAAATCAGCTTTTATTTCTTAAGGGTGTTTTCCAGCGAATTTATCCACTGAACGAGATCGTCAGCTAATCAGAATCACTGTGTGGGACCTGCATGCTCATTGGCTGGTGCTTCAACATTGCTCTTCCTGGATTGCTGTCACTCACTACTAGAAGCCTGCGTCAGCTTAGCATGGCTCGGAGCTACAAGGAGCTTTGTTCAGCTCCAGTTACTCTTGCTGATGAACAGAGGAATTATATTTATGGAATAGTCATTTTTAGTTCGTTTACCACGGTTATTGAAGTTAATACCAGTCGGGTTTCATGTATGGCTTTACCCAGGTGCTCATAATGTTTACCAACTTTTTAATATGGCTGTCTTCCCTGGTGCTGTTCTGAGAGTAACGCTACCTTTGGCTCCATGCCTGTGATATGACTGGTGAAAGAATCAATCAAATCAATAAAAGAATGAATAAATAACACAGACCATATGTAAATAACGCTCCCTTTAACTGACTGTCTATAGCTAACCACCAACCAGGGCTTCTACCCCCATTCTCCTCCGATGTGTGCTGGGTGACATAGAAAATACCACCAATAGCTCAGATGGTTGTGTCGGATCATGTATGGGATCATCTTAAAAATATAATCCAAACGACTCAAGATATCATCCTCTAATAATTATTATTACTCCATAAATATGATTTTTCCTCTCATTTTAATCAGCCAGAGTAACTGCCGTTAGATGAAGTTCCTTGCAGCTCCAAGCTTTGACTTAACATGTTATGCTAAGCTACAGCAAGCTGCTAACAGTCAGAACAGCTATGCAGGACGATCAACGTTGAAGCACCAGCCAATGAGCATGCAGGTCCCACACAGTGACTGTGATTGGCTGGTAATCTCATTCAGTGGATAATTTGTTTTTTGATAAATATAGGCCATTGGGAAAAACACCAATACGAAGCAATAGCTGACTTTGTGAAAAAAAAAGATTTTTTGGAATAAAACCAAAAATGAAATAGAAATGACTAAATAATTAAAATCTATTATAAAATCTTCTTTTACAATGAACAATTGTTATATTAATAAAAGCATTTTTAAAGAAAAAATTTATGAGCTTAAACTTTTATATAAATCTTTTCATAATATCATTGTTTAATATTTATAAATGTAAACAATTATATCACCGGATTTTATTTATTTATTATAATTTGGAGTACTTTGGCGCTCCATGGAAGTATTGGTACTCGATATCGCCAAGTACTCAGATCCAAGTTATTATGCTGTATCTGATTTAGAAAAGTGGTAATTTTAACATAAATGGTGAAGAATACACAAGAAAAAAAAAATAATAACAATTAGGAATTTCTTCTTCTCCAAAAATATAAGAATACAAACACTTAAGGATTAGGCTGTCACAAATCTTTAAGAAAGAAATAAGGACATCTGATCTGTGCATCTGATATGGGAATAAGTAATGTGAATTTATTTCCAATTTCCTTAAAAAGACTTTAAAACGTCTTGAATTCTGATATCTGGGTTTTAAGATTTCTGCCATTTAACTTCTTCATATTGCATTTTTCCTCGAGTTTAATTTGTCAACAACGATCATTTTGTTTAATTGAGAATGCAACGAATGTCGTCTTCAGTAAATTAAGATTAACATTAAAAAAAGCACAAAAAAACGTAGCCAATGTTAGAAAAACACATTTACATTTATAGGCAGACTTTCTTGTGGCTTGCTGAAATGTTCTTTAATTTTTCACACCTCTGCTTGGCTTGTTGTTATCTTTTACACATTTAACATTTCTCTGAAAAATAAATGAACACAAGTTCAAGGATTTTTTTTTTCTCTGCGGTAGGACTGTGAAATAGGCAATGACATTTTTCTTCTTTTTTTTTACATAAATGATCTTAAAAAGGTCTTTAAAAGATTTATGTTATGATTGGTCTGTTTTTTCTGTCTGTTATATAGATGATTGATGCATAACTTAGAATTTTATCTGTGGATCTGTGGAAAAGTCTGCAATGGGACAAGAGTCATTAGGATTTGGGGGCGATCCAAAAACCGCCATTACCGAAAAAGTGATCTAGATGAACAACTACCTAGCTAATAATGATATCCTTGTGAATCCAACTGGAAGTGTGTGTTTTCATGGTCAAGGACACTAAAAGTAGTTACAATCAGATCACAACAGTGAGGAGTGAGAGTGTGTGTCTGGTGTGTTTTGGGGGATTCTTGGTGGAGGTCTCTGAATGTTTTTCTGGCTAACTACTGTATCACACTATCGCATTAACCTTTTTAGACCTATAAACAGCTCAAATCACTGATCATTGCGTCATTATCTATCTGAGCACAGAATATCTTTCTATGTCAGGAGTGCCCATCTGTTCCAGCAAATGGACTGGCACCAACTGGCTGTTAATTAATGGGCCTCTAATTAACACACACACTGAGTGATCAAACTGCAGAGCTGACTAATATACTGAAAACCACCTAACTATTTATAGGGAACATATGTCAAGCCACATTTGAAATGTTCCCTTCTGTTTTGTAATTTGACAGTTCTGGGGTGTTTGGGTTTAGGGAGGCATCTGTGTGTACATTTAGATTATTTCCTTGTTGCCTATTTTGTCATCTTACATCTGATATTTTTAGTTTATCTGTTCATGTTTAGTTACAGACCTCATCTTCTCCGTTCAATTGTCTCCTCATTCCTCAAAAATGTGATTATAGTATTGGAACTTCGGGGTAATTTTACAGGAGAAAGTTTGTGGTAAGTGTGTGTCTCTACTACACAGAGCCTGGTAGAGTCGCTGACTGGGAGCTGTGGTGAAGTCATGCTGATGGTTGTAAATTAGAGGGAAATGAGCCAAACATCCAGCTATGTAAAATATGAATAGTTGCTGGCAAATCAGTTTAAAACAACAGCAACCAGAAACACAGCAACAGCTAATAGTTATCCTGACAGAATAAAGTCTGTTAAAATTACCCTGAAGTTCTAACAGTTGGAATGTGCCAATTAATTAGTCTAACCTGTTTCTCTTCCTCTTGAATATCTATCTATCTATCTATCTATCTATCTATCTATCTATCTATCTATCTATCTATCTATCTATCTATCTCCATCCATCCATCCATCCACGTGTGCCATTCCTCTTTATGTCTACTGCCTTTTTGTATTGTATTACCAAATCTCCAGACTTCCTGCTTTATATCGTCATGCGACTGCCAAGCTGTTGTCTCTGCTTCGAGCCTCCACTCACCTCACAACTCATGACATGCGAGGTGTAAATGAGATCAGTTTGCACGTCTGTTTCCTGTAAGCTACTAATTAGACGAAGATGATCTAGAACCTACAAAGGTTAATGTAAATATAATAAGCAATACGTATTGTCTGTGGAGGAAGGCTCTATAAATAATATTATGATCATAAAAATTATGTTGACTCATCCTCCACTTTTGAGCTGTAGTATAAAAATAGTGACAAATAGAGCTGAATCAAGAAGGATATACCCACAGGATAAAAATACAAACATTTGGTTTCTTTACTGTTTGATCACTTGGATCAAGTGTTTTTGGTATGCCTTCCACAAACTTCTCACAATTGTTCATTAGAATTTTCAACTTTTCCTCCTAAAACAACTTGTACAACTGAGTCAGTATGCCTCCTCATATACACCTTTACAGCTGTCCACACCAAATTTCTGTGGGACTGGGATCAGTGCACACCTTAGTCTGGTGTATAATGGCTGGTCTGAGAAACATAATTTCACTCATATCAGGTGCCAACGTCAGTGACCTGGGTTAAATGGAATATATGGTGCAAATTCCACCTTTTTAGCACTTAAATTCAGTATGTTGTGGATTTAGAGTCTGTAGGAATGCAGGAAGCCATAAATTTGGTCAGTCCATGTGTTGTGGAGATATTTTTGTATACTGTTTTGGTCAAATTTTTAAGCCAGTCAGTTTTCTTTTTTACGTTTTTTTTTAAACTATTACATCACTGTACTTGCATTGGAACTGCTGAACGAGGTCATAGACTTTTAGCTAAAAATTGAATCCTCCATCTTTATTCCTTGCTACGATTTTGTCCAACTTCATGAATACAGAAGGTACAAGTGGAAAAGTTAAAATGTCCGGTTGTTGGATTATTAACCGACATGATTATTTACGTCTCCCAGCATCAGAACCTCTGCAAAGTGCCTGGTTAAGTTATTTTTTTCATGGTATCTGTGGGAAAAATACTTTTTGTTAGAGGGAAGAACGAGAGCTTCAGTTACCTCCGCCAGCATCAAGAAGGATTTCTCAAAGACTTCTCGATGTTGGTGTCAGTTCCTTGTGATGGTGGAAATATTCAAACAGTAAAAAAAAAAAAAACAGCAAAGCAGTAAGCTTCAGATAGCGCTAAAATGCCAGCAAACTTTAAGACATTCATTTTTTGGCAATTTGTTTTGATAGCATTAGCATCTGACCTCCTGCTTATGTTAGTGCTATGTGCTTGGTATTTTAGGTCCTCAATGACATCCGTCTTTTAATATAGTACCATCACATAAATAATTTTGGATTATTTTTTTCAGTTTTCAATCTTGGAGCACACATGAGCCGAACTCGTTCAAAGATGTTAGCTAACGCTAGCAGTAGAACACATTTTGTGTGGGACATCTATGTATATAAACAAACTGAATACAATTAAAGACGCATATATATCTCAATATAGTAGTGTTAATATAATGATGTGGCATGTGACAAGTGGTTTGTGTTAAAGTGTTGTCAGTAATATTTAAAGGACAAAGATATATGTCACTGTAAAACTGCTAATGTTTTTCTTTGGTGTTTTTTAAGTAGTCTACCTCCTCAAGCACATAACTGTCATTATTTCGTAAAATCTTTTTCTTAATATTTTAATAAAAACCTTTTCCTGTAGCTCTTAAGCAAAACAATATTTTTGTGTTAGTGATGGTGTTTCAGCTACATTGCAAAACATAGCACATTACTATTTTTTATGAGGTTTTGAGCCATTAAACATACACATTATAAATTGTTAGTGGGTATGTTAGGTACAAATTTGTCGCTGGATGTATTGAAGGATATGAAATAAATGTGTATAAGTAAGTGAATTAACATAAACTTATTTGTGTCATAACAGACCTTGAGTGAGGCAGCTGCAGCTGCACCGGGAAGGTAGAAGGCCGAATGAGTTATACTACAGGAATGACATTAAAGCCAGTGACCAGCTTATCAAAAGAGGAAGGTATAAATCAGTTCTGTGGGAGTGTGTGGGGGTACGTTTCGAGAACGGTTTTGATAATTAGCTGAACTCTGAAGAAACTGTGAGGGAAGGGGGGACCTTGGAAATGTGAGATGCTTCTTAATAAAAACAGCTTTTGCCCTGATTCAGGCGCTCACTTTGTTGAGCCCACCTGCAGGTGCGTTAGCCAAACTTACTACTTGGTCTCTTGTGTGTGTTCTTTCTTTGTTCCTGGTAACAGAACCAAGCTGATCACGCAGAGGACTGAAGGTACCTCATCAGGAGAGAAGGAGTCAGAGGTGTTTTGGTAATGGGTTTGCATAAACATATATATTGATAATGGACTAAAAATATTGCAATCCTTCAGATGGAAAACTTTTCTGACATCTTGAAAATATAAAGCTTCTGCACCGTGAGATTGTTGTATCTCGATCAAACTACAAGAATGGGTGATCGGGGGGAAGTGGAAGGTTCTGCCACATGCAGAGGAGGGCATGGTATGCATTACCTCAACTAGATTTAAAGAGACTGAACCAAGACAACTTATCTAGACTGTTCAGAATAGCCATGGAAGAGGAGCCTGTAGATGAACAATACTGAGGAATTCCGACCTAAGAATTGCAGTTCCACTTTATAGACACAAACTGAATGATTTAGATGTAAAAAGGAAGAATTTAAAAGCATGGTATGTCCACTTTAAGGGATTTGTCGGTTCTCAAAACATCTTATTATGGGTACTTCCAAACCACTTTTTTTAAACGGTGTGAACTGCCTGATGGTCATACACCCATAAAGAAGCCCAGTAAACCTTCTTCAAACATCAGACAAGTTTGTTAAAGTATGCATATTATGAACCTCCTACCTTCCGATCTACATAATCTCAGGTGGCCAGATTCATTTATATGTTTGACTGATACAAAGTATGTCTCATAATCCTGTCTAATAAATGCCAAGCTCCAACTGAAGTACAGCCTAAGAATAATGAGAGCAGTAATATTATACAAAAAAACAATTAAAAAAATGAATGGTAACTGGGGTAAGAGACAGCACTAGTACAGTAGAAAAGGTGTTCCCAAATCAGTTTCTATAATCATCTATTTTTAATCTCTGGGAAAAAAGGATTAACAAATTGTACTTATAGAAAAAATGACCTCATCTTACTCACAAAAGATCAACTTATTTCTTATGATGAAATCAGAATCCAAATCAGATTCAGAATCAGAATAGGTTTTATTGCCATTGTTTGAGAACAAGTTCACAAACTAGGAATTTTTCTCGGTACAATCGTGCAACATAAAACATTTAACATAAATAAAAATAAAATAGATAAAAATAAAAATAATGAGCTATAAGGCTAAAGTCTTTATAAATATTATAATCTATATGCATATAAAAGTATAAATGTATATAAAAATACGTCTCCATGTAGTCCTATCTGTATCATCAGCCCTCACGCCAACTAACTTCATGTCCTCTTCCACCACATCCATAAATCTCCTTTTTGGTCTTCCTCTCCGTCTCATGCCTGCTGGCTCCATCCTCAACATCCTTTTTCCAATATAATCATTGTCTCTCCTCTGAACAGATCCAAATCATCTCAATCTGGCCTCGCTGACTTTATCTCCAAAACATCTAACATGAGCTGTCCATCTGATGGACTCATTCCTGATCCTTTCCATCCTTATCACTCTCAAAGAGAATCTCAACATCTGGAGTTCTGCAACATCCAATTCTGCATCCTGTCTTTTCCTCATTGGTACTGTCTCTAGACCGTACAACGTTGCTGGTCTCACTACTTTCTAGTACAACTTTCCCTTCATTCTTGGTGAAACCCTTTTATCACACATCACACCTGACACTTTTCTCCACCCATTCTAACCAGCGTGAACACGCTTCTTCACCTCTTTTCCACACTCTCCATTGCTTTATACCGTTGACCCTAAGTACTTAAACTCCTCTGCTCTCTCCACTTTCACTCCCTGTAACTTTACTGTTCCAATTGTGTCTTTCTCATTTACACACATGTATTCTGTCTTGCTGTGACTAATCTTTTTTTTCCCTAGTGCATACCTCCATCTCTGTAGCTTTTCCTCCACCTCTGCCCTGCTCTCACTGCAGATCACAATGTCATCTGCTAACATCATAGTTCATGGAGACTCCCGTCTAACATCATCTATCAGCCTGTCCATCACCAAAGCAAACAAGTCGATAAACAACGTTTATTCTTACAAAGAAATACGGCCTCTCTACCAGCTGACAGATAATATCACCCAATTTGTCTAACACTTCCTGTAACCCTCTACCATTCTCTAAAATCAGTCTAAGCAAAGTCTGAGATGTTAGAGAGGGTTCTGGCATGTACAGTATCAAGTCACCCCAAAGCATCTGAATAAACTCTAATCTGGGAGACTTTCAAGTTGTTGAATCTGAGCAAGTCCCTAGTGGATTAGTACGTTTTGGATCATTGTCATGCTGAAGAGTCCAGTTCTACTTCAGCTTTAATTTTTAAAGTGACGATTTTCCCTTTTCCTAATCTACCTTCTGGGGACCACGGTAGAATTTATTGTGGATTATGTGAGGGTGAGCTGACGAGGTCCTGCAGTAGCAAAGCATCCCTAAACCGTGATATTTCCACCTCCATGTTTCACAGTCGGTAGAAAGTTACTTACAAAGCTTTTTCAGGGTACGATTATGTTGGATTGAGGATGTCAGATGTATTTTGGACTAACCATTACCTAGAACCTTGTGGATGTAAAATGACAGTTTTTGTTTGAGAGGGCACCGACATAAACCAATGTAAGTGAATGTTCCCATTTACTGACATTAGTTTATGCTAAGCTAAAGTAAACGGGTTGCTGCCAGATCAGAAGAATGACTGGGTTGTTTTTTCTCACTTATCTAACTCAATTATATAAGATGGAGACGAGTTATCCATAACCCTCTCTCGGTACTTTGGCGATAGAGACAGGCTCCCCGTGACCCTTTCTGGGAGCTCTGGCAGTGGAGACGGGTCCTCCTTTGAGCCCTTTCGGGAGCTCCAGCGATCCACTGGGAAACAACAGAAGCTGGAGTGCTGCTGCTTTTACTCCAGCAGAAACTGAGAGCTGTGGGATAGAGGCGGATCAACCATGACTTCCCCTGGGGGCTCAGTCTCTGGTAGCCAGGCAGCCATGATAGAAGCTGCCTTGGTGGCTGGAGCAGCAAGAGCTACTGGGCTGATTGGAACAGGATCTTGGCTGACTGATAGAGATGGAGCCGATGGTGGATTATGGAATGCTGTATGTCTGCTGGTAGCAGTCCGCTCATACCTCCTTGTCCTCCATATCAAACCAGTCTTAGAAGGGGGCTGTTGGAGGAGCAGATCACCTCTTAGCTGAAGACATCTTCCTCATCCTCCAAATTGGCGATATCAAGCAGAGCAAGGATGGAGCTCAATTTGGGAAAGAGCTCCCAGAGTTCCTTTGCTCTGGCAAGGCAATCTGAGGGAGGAGTAAGGATGTAGATTTGATCCAGCCAGTTCCAGAAGGCTTCCAAGAGCAGATTATACTGTAGGAGTGTGTGTCTGCTGGGTACATTTTTGGAGTCAGAGCTTTCTGTCACGAATGGAGTTTATTGCATGGACCCGAACGAAGAACACAGGTAAGATGCAAGGATGTTTATTAAGATGATGATGGTAGGAATGAAGAGACAAGAACATGCAGGAGGGAGAACAGAATTGTAGACAGGTGATCTGGCAGGTAATTAGAGGAGGTGGAGGGTTTAAGTAGTCAGAAGGGAAGGAGGATCAAGTGGGATAGACTGAAGACAGATGCACACAATAACGACAGGGATTAAATGAGATAGAATGCAGTGGTTAAAACAATCTTGGCCCAACAGTAAAATTCACTGCTGAGCTTTAGATAGAGCCTCTGTTATAGGTCTCTAGACATCACATAATCCGTACAGTACTGTATCTGGCATACCCCAATAGTTTTTTTCACTTGCTCAATTTCCATATCTGGTCTTCTTTTGCTCATGGCCTGGGCGGTCTCCTTATTGTGCTGCGGACCATTTATTTCCTTATTTGACCAGTGTTACGTTTGCTGCTCAGAAGTATATCCCAAGCACACCCAGAACCCACTGTGCTACCATAACAACTCCTGGTTCTAGTTTAAAGCAGCCATTAGAGGATAAAGCAATTAAAGCAATGCACCAGAATGTGCTGTGGACAGATGGGACAAAAATTACTTTATGGTATTATTCAAATGGTATTTATGTTGGAAGATTGATATTCAACCCTCACAACAAAACAGGGTTGTGGCAGAATCATACTGAGGCAAAGTTTTGTGGGGGGGTTTCTCAGCATTGTCAGAGAAGCCCGAAAGAGTTGTGAAAAAATGGATGGAGCTAAATATAGGATGACCCCGGAAAAAAAAAAAAAACATGTTTGAGGTAAAACACTGGGGAGAATGTTTAGTAACCCCAAGAATGCAGTCATGGAACAAAAATGACTGTTTTAGATGTGTCAGAATGGACCAAAATCTGAACATAAATTTAATTGGGAATCTGTGGAAAACCGAAAATTATTATTGTACAAAACCAATTGACAAATTATGTAAAGATGGTGACAATTATATTGAATACTCCATCATTTGTACTGAGCACAAATTCACAATTGTGTACCATTATATGTCGGCCTATCAAATGAAATACCAATGTAATACATTACAAGTTAGAGTTGTAATGTGACCATAGTACATTTTCAAGTTGCTGTATATTTGGACTGTGTTGTTTTATTGACTGAAATTAAGAACGCCTTAAAAACAAAACAGCAGTAACTTCTTGTGAGAATCGCGTTGTCCTGACTTCGCATACTCTGGCAATGGCAAGGCAATTTTATTTGTATAGCACATTTTTTAACACAAGGCACTTCAAGATGCTTTACATGATTAAAATTAGAACACAGAAATGAGCATAAATCATTTTGAAGATTAAAGTACAAGCAAGCATTTACAATAAAACAGTAATCAAGACAATCATTTGTTTGAAAATTAAAAAGCTAGCACATAAAAAAGCAATAATAGGATCAGTTACTCCTAATCGAGTCTAAATAGGTTAGTAGGAGAGTTAAGTCTCTCTGCAGCTTTGCATTCTCCCTGTAGTTTATTCCAGAACTGAAAGCTGCTTCCCCATGCTTGGTTCTGGTTCTAGGGATGATCAGTAAACTAGAGCTGGAGGACCTGAGTGATCTGGATGGTTTGTACCATGATAGCATATCATTAATGTACTCTGGTGCTAACCCATTCAGTGATTTATAAACTAATAAAAGCACTTTCAAGTCTATTCTCAGAGCTACAGGGAGCCAGTGTAGTGACTTTAGAACTGGGGTGCAGCTGTCTGATTGAGATTTTAGGTAGACCTGTGAAGATACTGTTACAGTAATCAAGGCGGTAAAGATAAATGCATGGATGAGTTTTTCTAGGTCTCCTGTGTCATCAGTCCTTTAATCCTGGAAAGGTTCCTCAGGTGATAGAAAGCTGACCTTGTTATTGCCTTTATGTGACCCTGGAGGTTCAGGTCTGAGTCCATTATTACACCTAGATTTCCGGCCGGGTTGGTTTTTCTAGTTGGGCCTGTTTAAGCTGATTACTGATATGTAGTCAATCTTTTTTTTGTCCAAAGATAAATACTTCGGTTTTGGGTTTTTTTTTTCAGTTGGAGGAAATTATGGGACATCCAGTTGTTAATTTGCTCAATGCATTTATTAAGGGTTTGGATGGGTCCAACATCACCTGGTGACATTGAGATATAAAGATGAGTGTTGTCAGCATAGTTGTGATAGTTGATAGTATTGGTGGTTATAATTTGACTTAGTGTGAGCACGTAGATTTTAAATAGGAGGAGCCCTAGGATGGAGCCCTGGGTGACCCCACATGCGATCTCTGTGTTTTATGATGAGAATGGCTAAATGACACATAGAAGTTCCTGTTCTTAACGTAGGATTTTCACCAGTCGAGTGCTCTACCAGAAAGTCCGACCCAGCTCTCTAGACATTCCAGTGATATACCATGATCAACTGTGTCAAAAGCTGTACTAAGTTCTAATAGTACAAGTACTGTGGATTACCATGCTCAGTATTTGTACGGATGTCATTGAAAAGTCTTGGTGCTGTGGTGCCTAAGAAAACATGACTGATAAATGTCAAAGTGGTTGTTTATTGTTAGGAAGCTGTTTAACTGTTGGAACACAGCTTTTTCAATTATTTTACTGGTAAATGGGAGATTAGAGATTGGTCTGTAGTTTTGCATTAACATGCTGTCTAGGTTCTTCTTCAGTATTGGTTTGATAAATGCTGTTTTTAAGGTTTTGGGGAGAACACCTGATAGGTGGGATGAGTCAAGTATTTTGATCAGATCCGCCCTGATGGCTGGTAGGACATTTTTTTAGAAAATTTGTTGGTAAGATATCTAAGCAGCAGGTGGCAGAACTTAGTTTGTCAATAATTTCATCGAAGCTCAATTGATTTATTGTTTGGAAATCAGTCATTTTCTCTGCATGGATGTTAATCGGGCTCATAGTTGGTATTGGGGTAGGAGCTGATGTACTGATTGACCTTCTGATGTTCTAAATCATTTCAGTAAAGAAGATGGCAAATTCATTACAGGCCCTGGTGGAGTTTAGTTCAGGGGGTATTTTTTACTGGAGGAGTAGTTAGTCTCTCCACTGTAGCAAATAGCATTATTGTTGTTTCTGTGAATAATCTCAGAAAATAATGATTCCTTTGCACCCTTTAAGGTTACTTGATATTTTTTTTGGTCTGTCTTTATACTGTATATCTCATAATGAACCTGGAGTCGAGTTTTCCACCATTTTCTCTCGGCGCACTGGCAGTCCCTTTTTTCATTACATACCAGTGGATTGCTTCTCCATGGAGACTTCTTTTTTACTAGAGACAGTTTTAACCTTAAGTGGCGCAATCTTATCCATCATGTCTGAGATTTTGGATAGAAATTCCTTTGTTAGCTTGTTTACTGAATGATTTTTGGTGGATGTTGGTGATTTAGATAAGGTTGGAGTGTACATCAGTTTAAGGTTTTCAGCTGAGTTTTCTTTAAGGAAACGTTTTTTTAACAGTGGTCTTTCTCTAATTAGATATTTTGACTAGGATGTTTCTTTCCAATGAGATGCAGACATGGTCAGATAATGCGATATCAGTTATAGCAATGTTAGAGACATTTAAGTCTTTGTTAATAAGTAGGTTCAGAGTGTGTCCTCGGTTGTGCGTTGGCTCATTAATGGATTGGTTTAGGTCAAAGTTATGAAGAGCGTCATTTAGTGCTCTTGTTCCACCATATTGGGGCTTGTTAGTATGGATGTTGAAATCTTCCACAATTGCTATCTGGTCATAGTCTAGACATATCGCAGAGCAAAGGTCATTGAAGTCGTTAAAAAAAAATTGTGTACGTTTTGGTGGTCTATATATGTTTAGAAAAAGGACTTAGTTTGGTTCATTTGTTTCAGTAGCTAAATATTCAAAGGTGCTGAACTCACCTAGTGATAGGTTTTTGAAGTTTAGGGTGTTGTGAAAGATTGCAGTATGTCCACCACTTTGAGGGCGTGCCCTCAGCTATGATGGAGATGAAAGCAAGGCTAAAGGAGAGAAAGTTAAGAAAGATTGTGATGACGATTGGAAAGAAGAGGCTGTACAAAGACATGAAAGCCTGAGACGGTAACAACCTGAGAAATGCATGTCCATTGTCTCACACTGCGGCTCCATCAAGTCCTGTCTTCTTGGCTGATTTTTCTTTCAGCATCTTTACTAACGTGTGACATTTTCAACACACTTCCTCTCACATTCCTACCTTTCTTTCCCTTATCTGTCTAATCTCATTTGTTTCTCCCCACCATTTATCTTTGTTGCTTAACCTTTCTTTCCTCTTACCCATTTCACATCTTATAGCAGAAAGGCTCTTGCTAAAATCTCTGTGGTCTATCTATGTCGGTGTTGCTCTCTCTGCCCTCCTTCAATCATTTCTTTCTTTTAGGTCTTTGACCAGTTGGTTTCAGGGCTCCCCCACTATAACCTGCCAATAGAAATAACTAATGGGGAGTTATTTGTGATTTGACGGCAAGGCGGAACTACTGCTGAGCTCTCTGCAAATACACACTGAGCATGGCAGGGAAACAGTTCAGGAGCTACAGGACAGCACAGTTTGAGACAGCACAATGGTTTAGGTTAGGATTTAAATATTAAAATAAAATCCAACTTTTCACTATTGTTTGACTTTCTATTGACTTTTTAATATATTTCAATATATTTTAATGAGTTACCACACTACTGATAACATAAGTGACAGTCTGAAAGAAGAATATCTGTAAACAATGATTTGCAAGTCCATCCACACTGTATTCCTATTCACAGGTGAGTAGGAATCCGGAATGGGGTAAAATGGCTTGAATGAGCTCAGGTGAGGCTTACTTGGTTGATGGTAGATTGGACGCCAGGGAGGAAGAGTCCAGGATGTCAGCAAGACCTGATGTTTTTCTGGAGAAGTGAAGATGGTGGAATCCGGGAGTGAGGATGGAGCACGCAGGGTAGGCAGGCAGAGCAAAGAGATGGAGCATGGATCATGGAGGTGCTGCCTGAAGTGGAAGACTGACCAAAGCTTCAGGGTCAGCAGGAGAAAGATCACAATGAGATTTCATCAAGGAACACCTTTGAAGACACAAAGAAGAATAACCAGGTATGCCATGCAAAATACACATACAAACACATGAGTTTTCACAAAGGAGTTGAGGTCCTTTATAACAGTTTGCAAACTCAGGCACTGAAGCAGGCTCCGCCCTCTGCTTGATTGGTAGGTCCATAGCTCAGCCATGACCTCTGGTGGAACTCTTCAGAAACATGGAGAAACAGCAGGAATCAGACAGACAAGGACAAACACACGTGACTCCTACAAACTTTTTTTAAGGTTTTTTTTTTGGGCCACAGCAGCCTTTATTTGATAGTGAACAGGAGTTTGGACAGGGGAGAGAGGTGGGGGAGGACATGCGGCGAGGGGCGCGAATGGGGAACAGCAAGGACTAAGGCCTACGCGAATGGGGTGTTTTACCTACCTAAACTGCAACCGGAAGTTAAATTTTGTTTAGTTCATGTAAATAAAGGTCAAACATTTCTGAACACTTGAATTTTTCAACTTGAATCAACTTATATTTAAAAAAAAATACTAAGTTGAAAAAATGTCTGTTTCCTGCTCTTATTTTGTTTTCTTACCCACATATCTTGAGAAAGGTTCACCTGGACAGCGTAGCTAAATGCTGTGAATACAATAGATCCCCTATTAAACGCTATTTTATTAGTTCAAACACCAAATCTGACTAAAAATACATAAATACACGGTAGAAACCGTTTAAGCTTTACTGCAGAAACATTAAGGGTCTTTCTTATCTCTGCACTTGGGAGTACAGGCAATCGACACTAAAACAAATGAAGGCTACTTTTTGATTGGTTTGCAAATGCCAGCCAATGTTGTTCTAAGTAGCATTATGTTTATGTATTTTAGCTTTCCAATTTACGTTTTCCTTTTGAATATTGTACATAATACTCTATGAAATACCACAGAAAAAATCCACAAATACTAAACTGTGAATAGGGAAAATCCATTGCAGATGGAAATGATTGTCCTGAGTTTAAGTTTACTCATCAAGAACCAAGCTTCAGGTCCAGATGGTGTCAGCCCCAGAGTCCTGAAGACTTGTGCAGAGCAGCTCTGTGGGATTCTGCAGCACCTCTTCAACCTTAGCCTGACCCAGGAGAAGGTTCCAGCGTTGTGGAAGACATCCTGCCTTGTTCCAGTTCCAAAGAAAACTCACCCATCAGTCATCAATGACTACAGACCTGTTGCCCTGACATCCCACATCATGAAGGTCCTGGAGAGACTCCTGTTGCCCCACCTGAGTAAGCAAACTAGAACCTATCAGGACCCCCTGCAGTTTGCTTATCGCCATCAAGCTGAAGATGCAAGGTTGAATTCCATCTGTTTCTTGCATGTTTTAAGTGTTAAGATTTGTTTGTATGTTTTAATAATTGTATTTTGCATTGTGACTCCTTGATTAATGGTAAAAAGTTATTTCTAAAATAATAAACCAAGTGAAATGAGCATCACAGCCAGGTGGATAGCAGTATCGGTAGTTACTTGCCGCTTTTCCACTCCACAATTAATAATTAGTGTTGGTTTATTGTATTGTTGGTGTAATGTCTCCAGATGTTAAAAAAATTAAAAAGGATTATGAAAATTACACAAAGTAAAAGCATACGATGTTTATTTTAAGCAATAATATTTTTATAATTGTGTATTTTGTAAAAAAAAGAAAGAAGAAAAAGCACATTGTAAAAAAAATAATACAAAATTATCCAACTTTAGGTGTGCTTTCACTCGGTTTGTCCTAAAAAATAGTCTCCTTGTTGCTCTAGTTGTACGTAAAGAACATATTGTAAAAACACTGCATTGGTATTTATTAACTTATTTTCTATTTGTTAATCAATTCAGAAAAAAACACATCTGGTAATGAAATATGCTTTGAAAAAATTATCCAATTTAAAATAAAACAAAGCTTTTTTATTCTTTATTTTTGTTTATTCAGAAAATAAAATTGCATTCTTTCTAGTATTGTGATGTTATTACATCATACGTCTACCGAACTGTAGAAGAAAAAGATGAGATAAACTTATTCTTTAATACTTTGGATATTTTCTAATGTTTTCATATGTTTCAAATATTTTTTCTAATAAACAATTCAATTATAGTCCCAAATTAAATCTGCCAACGACATCGTGCTTTAGCCAGCGTTTATCTGTTAGTCTATGAATGAATGAATGGAAAGACAATTCCACAGTGTGGACATGTACATGTTAAGGCAGAGCACGTATGAAACAAATAAGAATAAAGGCCAAGTGAAAACACAGGCAGTAAACTATAGAGAAACAAAAAACTAAAATAAAATTGTCTGTTAACAAAAAACTTAAAGTTATTGACTGCTTTGGATGCAATATCCAGGAAATGTCTCAGATGAGCTAAGGAATGACTGATTACATTATGGGTATGAGGTATTAAAAAGGAATCTTAAACTGTACTGAGGTGCTTGGCAAATGTATAAGCTTTCCTACTTATGCTTTTCTAGTTATTTCTTTTGATAATATCTGATTTATTCAGTCAGTTTATGAAATGTTCACAAGTAATGTCTGTCCAAACATTATGTAAGATTTATGTGCTAATATTACAGTCAAGGTGCTACTGACTACCTGAGTGACTGGATGCCCATTATCCATGCATGTGTGTTAAAATGTACTAAACAGTATAATTTATCTTGTGTGGCCTGGCAGCTCTCTGGGGGCTCAGCCCCCCTAAACCTCTGATCTTAGAATCGCCCCTGTCCTACATGCCCCTTGTAGATGCTTATATTTCAGTTTTATCCCCAACTTGTGATAGTTCAAATATGTGTGCAGCATTAGTGAGCACTGGTCCCATTTATCAAAAGCGGTATCAGCAGAATAACAATGATTCAAATTAAGTTTACTGTCTGATCAAACTAGTTTTTTTTTACATTAGATGTAATGCACCCCCTGCTGGGCTGAGTTTAGGGGGGCAACTTTATCCCACAGGCCCCACTTTGGGCACCACTGATCTGGCTGAAGCAAATTAAAGAGTTTCCCAAAAAGCTATAGGCACAGTGTGTCTTTATATTTTACAGACAGCCTAAAAAAACTTTAAATATTTGTCATCATTATGTTTAACAATAGAATAGGTCAGAATCAGAATCAGAATAGGTTTTATTGCCATTGTTTGAGAACTAGTTCACAAACTAGGAATTTTTCTCGGTACAATCGTGCACATAAAACATTTAACATAAATAAAATAAAATAAAAATAAATAAATAAAAATAAAAAGAATGAGCTATAAGGCTAAAGTCTTTATAAATATTATAATCTGTATGTATATAAAAGAACTATGAAAAGATAAACATCCTTTTTAACATGACAGCAGCAGCAGGGTTCCATTCACAGATGTGCAGGTGAATGACAGCAGCAGATCTAAGTGTGGTCAGACCACACAGTGCAGTAAAATAAAGTTACGTAGTGCAGATGGTTCTATCCTATATGGGTCTTTAACTGAACTATCGGGTCTTGTTATTGTTCATGAGTCTGATGGCGGAGGGGAAGAAACTGTTCAAGTGGCGGGAGGTGTGGGTCTGGATGGACCGTAGCCTCCTGCCTGAGGGGAGGAGGGAGAATAGTCGGTGTCCAGGGTGAGAAGAGTCAGCTGTGATCCGACCCACACGCCTCCGGGTCCTGGAGGAGAACAGGTCCCGGAGGGATGGGAGCCTGCAGCCAATCACCTTCTCAGCAGCACGCACGATGCGCTGCAGTCGGTGTTTGTCCCGGTCTGCGGCGCCGGGGAACCACACGGTGATGGAGGAGGTGAGGATGGACTCGATGATGGCCGTGTAGAACTGCACCAGCATCTCGGTCGGCACCTTGAGTTTCCTCAGCTGCCGCAGGAAGTACATCCTCTGCTGGGCCTTCTTGATGAGGGAGCTGATGGTTGGCTCCCACTTGAGGTCCTGGGTGATGGTGGTGCCCAGGAAACGGAAGGAGTCCACGATGGAGATGGGAGTGGGAGAGTCCATCAGGGTGAGGGGATACGGTGGGGCTGTGACTTTCCTGAAGTCCATGATCATCTCCACTGTCTTCTGGGCGTTCAGCTCCAGGTTGTTGTGACTGCACCAATAGGTTATGTACGTTGAATCTTTAAGCAGTGGAATTCACTGTATTAATTATTTTTGGACCTAAAGAGGAACGACCAAGAGTCAGCTCACCTCTTCATTTAATACAACTAGAAACTACGATCAGACATCTGCAGCTGATCCAGAACGCTGCTGCCTGTGTTCTCACTAGAACTAAGAAAGTAGAACACATCGCCCCAGTTCTTAAGTCCTTACATTGGTTCCCTGTAGCTCAGAGATTAAACTTTAAAATACGTTTACTAATTGTTTAATCTTTGAATGGTTTTAGCACCAAAATATGTTGAAGACCTGTTGTTGTTTTATAAACCTTCCAGACCAATCCAGTCATCTGCTCCTAAGCGTCAGAACCTAACATGCCGTAGCAGCATTAAGTTTCTATGCTCCTCTAACCTAGAGCAAACTTCCAGAAAACGGCAAAACTGCTGAAAAACTGAGTTCATTCAAATCAAGGCTACAAACTCATTTGTTTACAGCTGCCTAAGATAAAAAAGTTTCATCATGACCTCTCTTTCTTTTATAACTGTGATATCCTGGTTTTGTTTGTTTATTGGGCTCTTTGAACTGATTTGTTGCTAAAATTTGAAATACAAAAAAACCTACTTCATATGACTTTAGTGGCACGCACCTCCTTGTATATCCCCCTGTATCTTTCACTGTCTGCACATTCAGCCTTCTTACTTTTCCTTCTGGGTGACTCCAAGCATAACGGCTCTTAGCTTTGATCCGTTAGTGAGACAATGAAATCTAATCTGTTTTCACACGCTGCAATGTTTTTTTTTTTAGATTGGAGTTGTTCTAAGATGGTAGAAGTGTTGGACCCTCTCGGACTAACCTTTTGCTTCACCCTGCAGGATCAGCTAATCTGGATTTATGCTAAATTAAGTCACCAAAAGAGTTCCTTACAGCAGGTACAGTGATAAATGCTTTTGTTCTATCCCACATTTTTATAAGCCTTTTATCATGTGGATTACCACATGGTCAGAGCCAATGTTCTCAAGGTACATTTTATTGAAAAGTTTCAAATATCAAACGTTTCATGCACATTTGTATTATAATTCGAGGTCATTCTGGTAGTATCAATGTCACCTTCGTATCTTTTGTGGCTGGAAGAGAAAGGAGGAGAAGTCAAAAAAGAGAAAGATGAAACCGGGATTGGGAGTCCCAGAGGGACATGGTCTAATTGAAATGAATTCTGACTAAAGTGATGACTTTAATGACATTTGAATCCGGGACTCAAGTAATAACACGGACAGGGCCCCCTGAGGGAGGGTTGCACTTTAAAAAGCCAGAGTTAGACGCAGGGAGGTGGGACAGGAAACGATGTGGACTGCAGAGGGACTTTACTGGGAAAAGGGACAAAAGAGCGCAAGGAGAAATAATTTATTAAAAAAGCCAGGGGTGAGAGAGAAACCCAGAGAGTCACACTGTGATAGTGGCGGCGGTGGCGGCAGCAAAGCTTAACACTTAATGGAGGACATAGCTGAGTTTAAAAGACATCCAAGGAGGGAAGAGGTGGTTTTTTGTGTGTGACATTTTTCCATCAGGCTGTCACAAGTGCCTCTTTTTCAGCTCATTTCCAAAACCTTGATCAGTTGGTAGGTCAACCTTATGAAGTCAAATCAACCAAGGATCTGTCACCACAGGATATGATAAAAACCTGTTCTGTAATGAAATATTAATCTGCTAATGACATATTTAGAAGGTAAAACTCTGATATTGCTACTCATTGGAAGGAACTATATTACTATGCAGCCATAGGGGGTCTGTATAATAATATATCTCAAACAAAGAAGTATTTTAAAATCTATTCAAAAAGGCAAGGATTCTATTTAAAGCACTCAAATAGAATATATCTATACATGTAATTAAACCCTAAAGTATTCATGCCTCTGGCAGATTTCTTTATTATAAATTAATTTCCTTTGATCAGGAACGATGCTCCTGATAGGAAATCGATATCTCAAGAGATAATAACAACGATGTAGAAGGAGCATACTTTCCTAAAAACAAGTTTCATTATTTGCATAAAGAAATTATTTATTAAGAAATGTAATGTCAAAAGAATGAATACCCTTATCGATGACCACTGGAAAAAATGTTTAACTACTCTACATCAACAAACTTTTTTTTTGTGCAAATTTCTACTAGTAGATTTACAATTTATCTTACGTTAGGACCTTGAAGTCCTTATGGTTGGAACGTCTTCTTGCTACTGCTGCAATCCTTTGGACAGTGAGAAGTCATAATGCAGGGCAGCACAAGAACGGACACTTAACCTAACACCAGTACAGGCCAGTATCTTAAACACCAGACAGAACCCCCTGAAACCATCCAGCACATAACAGCTGGGTGTGACATACTGGCAGGTAGAGTGTGCATGGAATAGTATACGGGTAGATCTGTGCCGAATTTGGGCTAGAGGTGTCTTTAGTCAAAGAAGAAAAACACTATCGAGAGTTATGGAGAGCTTCCTGTGGGACTTCCAGATTCAAACAGATAAGTGATGGACAACCAAGCGGACATTGTAAAAACGGAGCAGTAGATATATGTGTAGCGATCTCAAGAGACAGCAACATCAAGAGGAAAGAACAAAAAAGTTTTAGAAACATAAAGAGTTCAAAGAAGGAAAAAATAGTTGTGGAGAGTCGAGGCATCAGTGGTGCCAGTGCTCCTTGGTGCACTAGGAGCTCCTTGGTGCACTAGGAGCTCCTTGGTGCACTAGGAGCTCCTTGGTGCACTTGGAGCTCCTTGGTGCACTAGGAGCTCCTTGGTGCACTAAGAGCACCTTGGTGCACTAGGAACTGTTTCACCCCTTCTTTTGTTGAGTGGCTAAAACAGATTCCAAATACAGCCTCTCAGATCCCTGTTCAGAAGACTGCTTTGCTAGGAACAACTAAAACACAGTGCTGAATCCCCAAGCTCCCAGGATCCTGGTAGATGCCTTGAAGCTGACGTGGAACCCCACCCCAAATGGATAAGGAGAGTGGAATTTTTATTTTTTTAATTTGTTGTTTTATACTTAAAATTTTGAATCCCCATTCAGTTGTTTGAAAAGTGTTACAATACCTGTGTCTTGGTCATTGTTATTCACCAGAAAATATGGTCCAACTACGATAAAGATAAACGGGGGAAAAAAAACAACCTTTTTTTTACTGTGTTCTACCAGAAGAAAAATTGGAACACCCTATTCCCCAAACGTTAGTGTTACCCGCTTTGGCTGCAAAAGATTTGGAAAGACACGTCATCACCATCTCATAGTTTCTGAACTCTCTGCAGGCCATTCACTAGGTCGCCCCTGTGTGGTTCTGCGATTTTTGCTCAATGTTCTTATGATCATTCTGACCCCACATGGTGAGATTGTGCATGGAGCCCCAGATCCAGGAGGATCACTTGTACGTCTTCCATTTTCTAATAAGCAAGTGCAAGTCTACCGTTTTGTTTCTGGTGTCCTTTGACCGTCTTGGCCTGGGCCATAGTGGAGTTCTGAGTGTGACTGTTAGAGGTTGTGGACAGGTGTCTTTCATACTGGTAACGAGTTCAAACAGGTGGCATTAATACAGGAAAGTAGCAGAGAATAGAGCAGCCTCTTACAGAAGAAGGTACAGGTAAGAGCCAGAAATCTGGGTTGTTTGTAGGTGAGCAAATACTTATTTTCCACCATAATTTGCAAATAAATTATTTAAAAATAAGACTGTAGGATTTTCTGTACCCCCCCCCCCCCCCCCCCCCATTTTGTCTCTCATAGTTGAGGTATAACTACGATAACAATTACAGGCCTCTCTCATCTTTTTAAGTGAGCGAACTTGAACAATTTGTGAGTGACTATATACTTCTTTGCTCTGCTGTATTAAAAAGGTTTTAAAAACGAGTTAGAGTAAAAGGGGATTATGTGTAAAAATAAGTTAGTAAAATCACCAGGACAATTCTGTAAAGTCACAAAAAAACATTGTAGCAACCAGATGTCGTGTAATGTCAAACCATTTCTTTGATAGTTTAAAATAAAAATGCATATTTTTTTCTCCTAAAAAACATTATTATACTTCCAGAGGAGTAGTATAATTCAAAATAACAAATTGGTTTTATGCATATTATAATTGTAAAAATAGTATTTAACAACTGAGATTATTAAACCAACACAAATCAATCTTTATCTCTAATAAAAACCTTATAAAGAAAATAATTGATGATTTCCTATAATGCAATAAATCCATCAAGTTTGTCCAAAAGACTATTTCTAAGCTCTGATGAGGCTGTCTGGCAATAACTACCATATCATCACAGTCACTTTAATCCCTTTGAGTAGTCCGAACATCACGGAGTTGTTCCTACTACAGATACATCCTAGCTGCTTAATGTGCTATATGTTAACAGGAAAAAACGGGTGTACTAAATAAAGTGGCCAGTGAGTTCAGTAATGTTACATAGAGGGCTCTTATTATTGTGCCATCTCGTTTTCTCTCCTTACGTTCCCCGCGAATCGCCACTATTCTACAGGGAGAAGGGTTTTGATTAATGGAAAATTGGGACAGAGAATTGTATCCAAGAAAATATTAGATGTGGAAAAAAATCCCAAGATGATGACAAATGTCAGTGTTAACAGTGCTGTAGCATTTATCAGTGTGAGCTGCCAACTCTGAATAATCTTGTCTGATGAGCTGTGTTTTGTTAGAAAATCAATCCCTCCCTTTCCTCTTCAGCTGCCCCCTACATCACAAAGAGCCGTTACGTTCTCGCACGCAACTCTACAAATTTTCTCGAAGCATAATTTGTCGGAACGCAAGCCGTCAGTAGAAAGTGACGGCTGTTTCCCGAATAAAGGAACCAGTTGAAAGTGACGGTTGAAACAATGGCGGCGACGTGTGTTGGTATTAATAGCCGGGGGTGCCTTTTTTAGGGGGCGAAGAGAGCAAACGAGGAAGCCCCTCATTCAAGTGGTAATTGCTCACAGTTAATCATTGTTGCCTGCGTGTCATGAGACTGGGCAAAATTTGGCTTCAGGGGGAAATTAGAATGTGATTGTACATCCGCGGTCGTCACAAAAGCAGTGCATCAAATTAAAGATCAGAGGAAGTAGTAAAGGGATTTTATTGCTCCCGATTCATTAAATTCCATAGCTTGACACAGAATTCAATCCACTCGGGAAGAACATTTGAAGAGCTTCGGGTAAAATGGGAATACCACTTGATTTCTAAAGTACCACATCATATGAGGCTTTCATTACAATTTCCTCAGGCTCCTTAATTGATTTCAGATCAAAAGCAGGTGAAAATCTTTTTGCGGCTGTGGATTACAAAAATTATTGGATGATGGGAGGCAGTGAATGCCAGTTGTGGAAGTAACAATGGACGGAATCTGTCTTCTTCTGGGATGTAGTTTCTGTAAATAAGATAACTATATCAAGAATACAAAGACGACTTGGTCCTGCAAAAAGTTTGAATCAGTTTTGTCTGAAAATATATGTCAGGATCACAGGATCTAGCAGTGAGGTTTCAGACATGGGCAGACAGGGCAGCCGCCCGGGGCGGCCAGTTTTACAATGACACAAGGGGGCGCAAAAGCGCTAGAAAAGAAATAAGTGTCCACTGTGTCTGGAAACTGGTGCCCCCTGTAGCTGCAGGCGTTCCTGCTGACTAGGGCTGTCAACGAATATTCTAAATTCGAATATATATTCGAATAGTTTAAAAAAACAGAAATTCAAACGTGAAATTTAATATTTGAATGTGAATTTCAAATTTGGAAAAACACGCCCGTGGAAACAGGCACGGCTGTCTGCTTTGCGAGTGGGTGCCGTGAGGCGTCAGGGACAGGTCACATGAGTTGCACTGTCTAGCACAGTGTCACTGGGGAAAGTTGACTTATGGAAGATGGCAGAAAGTGCAGAGCCCAACTCGACCGTAGCAGAGAAAGTGATTTTAACCCCTCCCAAAATCTAAAGAGCCATGTCTGGAAGTACTTCGGATTTTGGTCGGTAGAAGGTAAAATTGTTGAGCCGCGAGATAAAGTGGTATGCAAGCTATGTAAGATACAGCTGGTATACCGTTCGACCACTAGCAACATGAGGTCACATCTCGCAAATGTGCACCCAAATGAGCATGGTATAATGTGTGGGACTCAAGCTAAAAAGCCACGTCTTGACAATTATTTTGCACTGCAGACCACAAGCTCTTTGTCTGCAGAAATACAAGCACCAAGAATGTAAGTAGCATTTTTCTTTTTTAATAGCACTTTATTTTTTATGAACCTCAGGGGAAAACTTCTCTGTTGTCACATTTCTCTGAATTGTGTGCCTCATTTTATTTAACGTTAAACAGAAAAGTTCCATGTCGACCACAGCGCAGCTCACTCGGAGCGTTCAATGTCGGTTCTATACTGTAAAACTTCAATTAATGTTAATAAATTATTTTCAATCACTGAATGAAGCCTGCTATATTTGTGACAAGAGTCGCGACCTTAAATTGCTTGCACAAAACTCTTGATCAGCACTCAACATGTGCTTATTGTCGTTGTTCATTTAAACCGTTGTGCAGAGAGAGCGTAAGTGAGGTCTGCAGTCTTGGCCATTAGTTTATTTACTTAGTTTTGTGTTGCTAATACATTGTCAAATATGTTTGAATTTAAATTAACTACCTGTACAAGTAGTTATATCTCTTTGTATTAATTTGTCCTGTTATTGACGTAATGCGCGTCATTGACAAAATGCGCAACCAGATGTTCGAATATTCCTGTTTTTTTTAAGAGGGAATATTCGAACGTCATTTTTGAGCAATTTTGACAGCCTTACTGCTGACTGAGAGTGTGCCGATGCACCAAAGCTGTTGGAGGAAGAGAAAACAAGGGGTGCGGGGGACAGTTCATCTCTGGGTCTCTTCAAAATTACACCAGGTAGGTATAAAATGGCTAACGGCAGTCACACATTTATTTTCTTCCACGTAATGCACTGCGCACACAGATATGCGTTTTTAAGCAGCTGCAGGAAGCAAAACAGAAGGTCCTTTCCCACATGGACTACATTTGTACAGTCAAAAATGGAGCTCAGTACACCACGTATTTCAACACAATTATGAGCGTCATCATAACCGTGCATAATTTACCTTTAAAAATGCAATAAAACTATTCTGCTGACGATGAGTATATGTTGGACGGCATACATACTCTTCATGTCTCACACTTACATTTTATTTGAAATATCATAAATTAGATTTAAAGCTGAAATGCAAGGAAGGCAAGGCAATTTTATTTGTATAGCACATTTTCAACACAAGGCAATTCAACGTGCAGTTCAAGGAACTACAAGAGGCATGTCGATTTTCGCCCGTATTTACATTTGTAAACTTTATAAGACTACAAATAGTCGTATTTTATCAATTAAAAAAATTGATAAAAAATCTTTGCTGCCCTACCAGACTGGCTGCTAGCTTAAGAAGCTATTTTCAACATGGATCATCAGAAGCACACAGACTAAGGACATTTTAAAAAATGCTGCAAGAAAGAATGTTTTTTTCACTGATCAATGATAAGTCGATAAAATACTGCAGTCTAGATATGTGTTTTAAATGCCTATACATTAGTTATTTGTCATATTTGGTTTAATGTTATTTATTCAGAGGAAAGTCTAAAAAGTGTATGATAAACAGAAGTACATTTTCATTAGTATTTTTTTGTGTGTAAACTATTATAACATTTGGCTGATGGTTCTCTTGATAGCTTCTCGTTTTTGCCCTCTGGGGGAAAAAGTTTAGGCATCCCTGATATAGACAGAACTATCAATAAGCCAAGGTCCTGCTTTTATGTTACATAATGAGAAAAGGTTTGGATCAATGGGCTCTTGAACCTTAGCCTCTAGTGAGAGATAAAAACTAATTATGTCACTCGGATCCCATTTACCAACTAGCCATCATCCCATTCACCCACCCATGTCTTCTAGGAAAAGCTTCGGATCACTTTCTACAAGCCCAAGTGGCTTTAAAGCACCATTTTGGTTTATTTCTTTGGCTTCTTCTAGATATATTAAAGATGATACAACTGCACTGTGTGCTGTAAAACATTGTAATACATTAAGTGGATTGCTCCTTTAATCTCATAACTCTGTATTTCAGAATACAGTTATGTTTTTTTGGTTGTCCTTTGTCATTTTTACTGTTTTCCAACAACAAGCATACTTGCAGCTTTGAGGAGAGTAAAGTGGCTGATTGGAATTGTCCATTAATCAACACCAATCAAAGAGAGCCAGACAAATGTGGTACTTCTTCATTTAACACACTCAATGCTCTGCAAAGGCTATCTATACGTAGCTGATCGATTTACTGATTGTCTAACAAACTTGATGAGTACTAAATTACTAAGAAGTGCACTTTTAAGAACCTAAAAACAAAATACCCATAGACACTGTTCAAATTACACCATGATCCACTGATAGCAGTTATCTGTAATCACAGTCTAGTGATTGCCACAAAATTGCTGAGTGAACAAATACTTTTTAAGCTTTTAAGATCATGTTTTTTTTTTCCTTCCATAATAGCCTTAAAATTTGTGATGGCAAACTATGGCTCAAAACTGTTAATGTCCATTCCATCTGATTTGCTAGACAGGACAAAATGGGTTCATAATGTGTTAGCAGTTAGATATCTTTCTCCCAGTAAAACATGGAGAAAATAGAGACATCTAGTGTCTGGAGAATCCTGTCCGGGGGGGGGGGTGTCACAGATTTAACTAAAACATGACGACTTTTTCTATTTTCCTACTTCAATGTAGACTTTTTTTACTCTCTGCAAATGTGTGTACCATTAATGGTTGATGATGAGCCCTGGAGAGCGATGACGTGACTGAACGCCACGATGAGGTGTACAGGATCCTCGGATCCGTGATGCAGTATAGAACAGCATCGGGGAGGCGCTGATACCGGAGGCGTATCAGCCTGTGGAAGAGAGAAGTGGACTGGGCCCCCTAAAAAAAACCCTGAGCTTGGAGTCTCAGGTTCTGGACCTGTCACATGAGTCTCAGGTACCGTCGCAGGAACAATCACTGAGGTCTCTAGAACCAACGCAGGAACAGACACTTAGGTTTCTAGAACCTTCACAGGAACAATCACTGGAACTGTCGCAGGAACAATCACTGGAACTGTCACAGGAACAGTCACTGGGACCGTTGCAAGAACAGTCGCAGGAACCATCAATAGATTCCCAGGTTCTGGACTACGCTCTGGAGTCCCGTGTTCTGGAACAGTCTCCGGATTCTCGAGTTCAGAAACACTCACTGGAGTTCTAGGTTCTTGTTCAGTTACTGGAGTTCCATGGTCTGAAGAGCTCAAAGGAGTACTGAGGTTAAGAACACACTCTGTGCATTCTGACCCGGGAACACTGACTTCCGACTGGGGCTCATAAGCAGGTTCAGGAGGATCAGATTTTTAATCCCACTCCGAAATCCCGGGCTCCTGAATGCGTCCAAAAGAGTTGGATCCTGAAATTTGCTCTCAAGTCCCACGGGAGGCGGAGACCAGGAACTGCGGGCAAACACAGCTGGACTGCGGCCGAGGAGGAGGTGAACGGCCAAACAAGCTCGACCCAAGCAGCCTTTCTAAACCCCTCAGCTTCAGCCCAGACCCAATCCAGACTGAGAGAGGACAAAATGGGTTATTGTCCCCGGAGGATGGGCCTCAGGTCTCTCGCCGCGGCCACCGGTCTCCACAGCTCAGGGAGGGCATTGACTCCCTCCAGGAAGATCCGGAGCTGCTCAACAAATGCCCACACAAGTGCAAGCTATTTAGTCCTGTCCTTTGCCTAAGACCAAGAAGCCACTAAAACATTTTATTGGTATGTCAGGCTGGTACCACAAGGTTATTCCCAACTTTTCAAACAGAGCAGGTCTATTAACTGACATGACGAGTAAAAACCGCCCAGTCAGCTGCAATGGACAGAAGAAGCAAAACTGGCTTTCAAAGACATTAAACAACTTTGAATGGATTTTTAAGTCCTAAATTGTCGAGATTTTCAGCAGCCTTTCACCCCCCAAACTGATTCTTCAAACCGTGGGCTTGGAGCTGCTCCAAGGGTTTTCAGAAGATCACCATCCCATTGCTTTCATTATTCGCAAGCTTCATCCCAGGGAGACACGCTACTCTACAATAGAGGAGTATCTAGCGGCGAGATAGGCTTTCAATTCTTTGAGATATTACGTAGTGGGAAGAGCTTTCACCCTAGAGACTGATCTTAAATCACTAAAATGGCTGGAAAGAATGAAGGACACAAACAGCAGAATCACTCGCTGATATTTGGTGATAGTTTGAAGTACGGCACATCCCAGTCAAGGAGAACGCCATCGATGACTAACTTTCCAGCTGCCATTGTGAAAGTCTAGAGGGGGAGTGTGTGTGTGACAGATGATACACTTTCCCAGTGTTGGTATTTCTTTATCTACTGTATTTAAATATCACCCTTTAAAATGTTTTTGTTTTACTTTTGACAGGCTATTTGGATGGGTGCACACATTTAGATTATTCTGTCTTAAGTTACAAGTTGTTTACTTTGATTTGTACAGGTGTTCCATATCCCCTTTCATCAGAGAGAGATTGGGGCGATCTATTGTTCAAATCCAGAGGGATGCCACATCTTTCCATTACTTTTAACTACCCTGTTTTATGACAGTGATTAATCAAAGTTGTTTTTCATTTCAGGGTTTGATAATTGTATATTTTTGGGTTTTTTTTCAGTTATGGACTATCTTGTCAAATGTATGTTACATTTAGTTTTTCTCCCCCCCCTTATATGTGAAGTATTGTCTAGTTATCCCTATAAAACCTTCCCACTGTATCTTTGGTCAGGTAAGTACAGTTTTTCTTTTTGTTCAGTATTCTTATGTTGACTTCTGTTTCTTTCTGTTGCGCCCAGATGTTAAATTACCTTTTTGAAAAACGTATAGTTTTTATCAACTTGAAAAACGACAAAGAAGAAAAAAAAACTTGTACGTTTTTCTAGCACCTTGTCCTCTTAACTGATTGAACTTTTACAGGGGGTAACAAACAGAAAAGCAGCAAGCGTGTTGATGTGGTGTTGATGCAGCAGTGTATCTGACAAAAAAATGAAGTGGGGGCAGCAGGACGCACCACGGTTCCAGAGGGACAGTAGATCTAACACCCGGTCCAGTTCAACACATGGATCCAATAGGATTGCTTTAGGGAGTCTCCCTCCATCTGGATGCTGCCAGTGAAGTGATTCTATAAGCATCCATTATGCGGGAGTGTCACTGCATTATTAAGATTTGTACTTCACTCAATTCATGCACCGATAAGTGAAATTTCTGTATAATCTGAGGACATACATAAAAAACATATTGTGATATCTTAAGTGCAACGATTTCATTCAGATTCTCCTTTTTATTGTCACTTCAGAGATAATTGGGGGGGAATCTAAGTGTTGGTTGTGTTTGTATGTGTGAAACTCTAAAAGTCTGAGTTCACAATTTTGCCATCTCACTGGATGTTCTGTCAGTGTCCTTCATGTCTACAAAGTTTGTAAGCAAAGATTTTAGTATGTTTAAAATTCCATGCATTTTTCTGCTACATTTGTTTTCTATAAATCCCAAACTTGTAGTGACTTATGCAGTTTTCAGACCCAGTTTTGTGCATAAGCAAGTTTTATAAATGAAACCCCAGGTGTTAAACAAAGCATCCTGCTTTCTTAAGATTCTGTATCCGATGCACCACATGACCTGCCACTGGCCTCTCTTCACATACTGAACACTGTTCATGGCTCAAGAAGCTCTAAATGGATATTGATTATTTGTCTATGTTCTGCTTCACCGTGTTGCCTGACTAACGTTCAGCCCTAGTAGCCCAAAATGTACATGTCCTCCGAAACACAAATGCCACTTTCTTTGACTCTCAGCCAGCTTTACGACCCCCTGCTGAGAAGGATCCAAATAACTGAAAGCAGTACAGAACATCCTGGATCATGAAACTGTCGCGTACAGCTGTTAGTCATACACACAGCTGTCATTCAAGCATCTCATACACTTAGATTTACAGTAGCACATTCCAATAAACCAGCTCAGGATTTTTATTAATTGAAGCGGCACAGGAGTGTGTTACAGCACGTTACATCATTTGTTTTCCTGACACTTTGTACAGGGGCTTGATCCCAGGCCTTGCATATTAATGACAGCAAGTGTCTGAGGGTCATTCAATAAGAACAGTAATGATGAAGCTGATGGGGACATTTTTTACATTTTTTTGTGCATGTGAGTGGGCGTGTCCTGCCTCTTTCTCCTACTTTCTCTCCAGGGCGTGGCAGTGAGCAGCCACCAGGTGTTGCTGATTAACCTCATCAGGCTTCCAGCTCAAAAGGAGAACAGATTCTACAAGCTGATTCCAGTTGGTTCTCGGATCCGGTGTGGTACATGAGAACTGTTACCTGTCTGAGTTTTATCCACGACTCACCTTCTCTGTGCTCCAACAGATTTCCTCCCAGGAGAACTTGGACGACCCTCTGCTTCCGCGGAGCTAAGACTCCTCTCCGTTCTGGGTATTTCCTTGGTCAGCCTCTGCAACGCTCTCCTCCGGTAAACATCTCCTCCGCTGCCTTCTTACTGCTCACCTGTCTGCCCTCCATCAAGTCATCCATCTACAAGGGAAGGACAGGATCTCACGCTTACCACCAGCCAACCTTAGCTTACCTCCTTCCAAGTAACTTGCCATCAGGACTGTCCCCCTGTGTCTCCCGTTCCTGACAATTCCCCAGACGCTCTGCATTCTGTTTTCCCCCAATTCCTGGTGTTTCCAGAGTCATTATTGATAATAAAACATTTATCATTTGAATCAAACCTTGACTCCTGCTCATGGTGTTGTATGAGTCCAGCCAAAACCAAACATGACGTGAGCTGGCTCTCCTATGCTTTTTTTATGTCGACATGCTTCTGCATCAATGCTGAGTCACTTCCAGCTTATTTTGCATGGATGCTAATTTTTAAAAGTAGACTTCACACCATTTCTGTCAAGCTTGAACTACCTAGGAGTCCTGCAAAATATGGTCCGCTGTAATTTAGTTGTATTGGTTTTAATTTACTTTCATTCCAATCTTATTGCTTCAAGAAGTAATCAAATAATTCAAACTTTATATTTATAGTTCTATCGCTTGAGATGCTGCTTTTATTTTTTATTCTAAACTTTGAACCGTTACAAATTTTCTTATTGCTTACTATATTTTTACCTTTTATTGTGAAGCACTTTGGTCTTTTGCAGGGCTGTACAATAACTTTTTGTAGCTCATAGCAATGTAGATACAGAGGTTGTTGGTTTTGTAGCACAGACACAAAGGTTGTTGCATCAACATGAAATATCTTTTATGATCTCTAAAAACCTTTTTTTCTTCAAGACTGTGGAACATGTTATATTTTGTCTGAAGTATACTGTTAAGAGGAGGGAACTGGTACAAAATTTGCAATATCAAATATGCAATTGGACATGCAAGACCTTATGAAAAAAATTCCTGAGTTATGTTCAGACAAAATTAATAGAATGTAGTTTTAGTATTTTTTTTAGTACTTCGTAAAAATAAGACAGTGTTTTTGGTTATACGTTTTAAAAGTCCTACTGTGAGGTCCAGTGTGCAGATTGAGCGTCTTTGTGTGTTTGATTGCCCGTTGGCAGCAATCAAGGAGGAGTTTTAAAAGGAGACTGGATTCCTGAAGCATACGCCGGATGAGTCCTTGGAGTGTTCTTGTTGATGTTTCCAAAGAGCCTAGACTTGTTAATGCTTTGCTGCAGATGCCTCCTCCCACAGTGAATACCGCTCCCTCTCACAATGCTGAGTTCCCTAAATTTATTCCCGTCCGTTTCTAAACCCCAGGCTGAGTACCCGCTTTCACCCGAAAACTTGTTATTATAATAAAATCTAATTTTACTTTTGAGTAGTTTTTGAGTTAGGATCAAGTGTGTTAGCTCTAGAGTCACCTTTAAACTCAAGACACCTACATTATTGAACATATATATATATATATATATATATATAGTATTTACTTTGATGCAGTGTAGTACAGGCAAGCTTCTGCCTGTTGTTCATTGTGGCTTATAAAAAAAGTTCAGTATAATATACTTGCCGATACTTTTTTTGCTTCCAATTAATTTTAAACAGAAAACAACTTTGTAAGCAGGTGAAATGAATTGAGAAAGGTTTATAATTGGTCAGTTGATGTCGAAGTCATTTCCTTTCTGAGCGTCTGGATGGAGATGAAGCAGGGTCTCTAAACTGCAGTGAATATCAGAATCAAAGTTTCAGAGAAGGGGAGTCAGCGATTAGGCTTGATTTGTCGCTTTTTGGTTAAAAAAAAAAGAAAAGATAAAAAGTTTGGTAAGGGGGTCTAAAAAGTCAGAAATAGCAAAAAAAAGTTGCACTCTGAGTTCTCCAACAATACTTAGAGAATGCAATCATTTAGTAGGGAGAGTAAAACTGGTCAGTTAAAGGGGGAAAGGATTGAGTTAAATATGGTGCAATAATTCACCATTAACCAGTCAGAGCCATACTATTCCTATTTGGATCAAAATAAAAATGTTACAATGTGACAAAACTTGAAAAATCTTGCCCATTACCACCTCATTTTGAGGTCTGCGAATAACTTTGTGGTGCATTGTGGTAAGTTTTGGTGTGCTGCTTTATTTACACCTTGTTGCATGAGCAAGTCTTGTAACATTTCGCTTACAGAATGAAGAGACGAAGTCAGGGTGACTATGAAATCGCTGTAAATAAAGAGGTGATGTTTAGTAAATTATCTTATTTGCTAAAGCTGACGGCATTCTACTAATGAGATTGATGATAAATTGCTAGCTAATGGGCTGCCGTGATCTGTAATTAGCACAGATTAATAAATTACTGTCATTCTCTGGCAGCATTTTAAACCTGTAGGAGAGATGAGACCTGCATTTAGTTTTAGCAGTTTCAGTTTAAAGACAATCTCACTTAGATAACAAGAAGACCTTTGAATGTGAACTGTGTGCATTTAAACTGTACTTTACCTCGATTTTATGCTCGTGGACATTTAAAAAGACAGCTTTAAATCAAATCAAATCAAACTTTATTTATAAAGCGCTTTTCAAACAAAGAAAGTTACTCAAAGTGCTTTACAGATTTAAAATAACCCCACAAACCCCCCCTTCAAAAAATAATACAAAAATAATACAAAAATAATACAAAAATAATACAGTGCAAATACAACCCCCTCCCAACCCAACCCATCAGCCATACTCACTCACACACACACTTAGAAGCTACAAAAAGCGGGCTGAGTACAGATGAGCCAGGAAATGCCATCATGGAGCCATCTGCATCAGCAGCAGCAGATCAACAGCAGCAGCCAAGGCTCCCACCCAGGGCGCCCAGAGGAGGGAGGGCTGGTACCCCCACCTCCACCCAAGCGCTACCTGGGGGGCACACAGGCAGCCACAGCCGACCACCGCCCCCGATGCAGGGGGCTCCCCAGAGAGGAAACACTAGCAAGAAAGATTAAACTACATTAAAATATAAAGTTAATAAAATATAAAGTATATAAAGTATAAAACAATAAGTGTAAAACAAATAATAAAAATGCAAAGCAGATTAATAAATAAACAGTTAAAAGCTGAACTAAAAATTAAATCAGGTAAAACATGCTGAGCGATTAAAAATATATTAATAAATAATAATTAGTTAAAGGCTAAGCTAAAAAGGTGAGTCTTGAGTCTGCTCTTAAAAACATGAACGTTCTCTGCGGCCCTGAGATCCTCTGGCAGCCTGTTCCAGAGGTGAGGGCCATAATAATGGAAAGACGCCTCACCATGAGTCTGTGTCCTGACTTTGGGGATGATAAGGAGACGGCTGCCAGAGGAGCGCAGAGACCGCGAGGGTTCATACAGTAAAAGCATTTCTGACAGATACGAAGGCCCAAGACCATTAAGACACTTAAAGACCATTAAAAGAACCTTAAAATCGATCCTAAAACATACGGGCAGCCAATGCAGTGATTCTAAGACCGGTGTAATGTGCTCCCGCCTCCTAGTCTTCATCAGGACACGAGCTGCTGAATTCTGTAGAAGCTGTAAACATGAGGTAGTCTTTTTGGGAAGACCAGAAAGCAGGGCATTACAATAATCAATTCTACTGGTGATAAAAGCATGCATTAGCGTCTCCGTATTGGCCCGAGAGAGAATGGGGCGGACTCTGGCGATGTTCTTTAGGTGATAAAAACCTATTTTGGTGATGTTTTTAATGTGAGGGATAAAAGTCAGCTCAGAGTCAAAAATCACACCCAGGTTCTTCACTTGTAAAGAATAATTAAAAGACAATGATTGTAGTTTTGGTAAAAGTTTTTCTCTCTCTGAGCCTCAGGACCGATAACTAAAACCTCAGTTTTGTCCTGGTTTAGCTGGAGAAAGTTTTCTGCCATCCAGGATTTAATGTTTAAAATGCAGTTAAAAAGTGCATCCATTGGCCGTGTGTCATCAGGAGACATGGAGATGTACAACTGTGTATCATCAGCATAACTGTGAAAGTTAACTCCATGTCTCCTGATAACACTGCCAAGAGGGAGCATATACAGGTTAAAAAGCACTGGGCCTAAAACTGAACCCTGGGGAACACCACAAGTGATCTTATGGACCTTAGAGGAACAGGTATCTAAATTTACCGTATTTGTTTAATGTCTAAGGAAGGTTTAACATTAGTACAGAGACTTATTCTGTATGCAATAAGTAAAGTTACTCAACAATCAGGTTACTGGAAGTCCCATTGCTGAACATTTGCAGAGTCAATAAAGGTCTCAGCTGCTTACAAAGTTGTAAACTTGAGGTTGTCTAGATAGCAGGGCATTACAATAATCTGGTGATAAAAGCATCCATTAGCGTCTCCGTATTGGCCCGAGAGAGAATGTGGCAGACTTTGGTGATGTTCTTTAGGTGATAAAAACCTATTCTATTAATATTTTTAATGTGTGGAATAAAAGTCAGCTCAGAGTCAAAAATCACACCCAGGTTCTACACCACTAAAGAAGGATTGGTTGTAGTTTTGGTTAAAGTTTCTCTTTCTAAGCCTCAGGACCGATAACTAAAACTTCACTTTTGTCCTGGTTGAGCTGGAGAAAGTTTTCTGCCATCCTGAATTTAATGTTTAAAATGCAGTTAAAAAGTGCATCCATTGGCCATGTGTCATCAGGAGACATGGAGATGTACAACTGTGTATCGTCAGCATAACTGTGAAAGTTAACGCCATGTCTTCTGATAACAACGATCTGCCTACCACTGACGTGTCAATTAGAGTTTATTTTATTCAGCTTGTAAAAGTATTCCTGCTCAAGGAGCAATGACTTAGCTGGAAAGCTTTTTACAGAAATGCAACTCAAAGAATACTTCAAAAACATGTAAAGAAACAAAGCGGTCTGTTTTGTTTTCTACACCTGCTTGTGCTTAAAATCACTAACAGACCAGATTAGATGAACTGGATTTTCAATATAAAGCATCTAGTTCCATAGTAATTTCACACGGGTTATTTGAGAGAAGCAGGAGCGGCTTTAAGCTCCTGTCCTGCTGCTTCTTGTTCTTCATCTGCATTTGCCATGTAGCTTAGCTAATAGCTACTAGTTAGCGCCAGCTACAATGAGCTCTGTCGAAGTGTGCTCTGTTCATGGCGGATGCTCTAATTGTGATACAGCAACTGTAAGGTTACCAGGTGTTCTTGTGAGTTCAAGGAGCATACTTGCCAACTCTCCCGATTTTCCCGGGAGAGTCCTGAATTTCAGTGCCTTCAGAACTAGTAGTTCGTATTCACTCAGTGGCGGACTTACCATTTGGCAAAGGTAGGCGAATGCCTGGGGCCCCAAACACTTTAAGAGCCCCATAATGAACACTTAACAAAGATCTTTAAAATATTTTTTCCTTCTAAAATTATTCCACACCGTCATTTAAAACAAAATCCCAAAACATATATGCTGTAATGCCATCAGGCCCGTTTTAATGTCCCCTAACCCCCCCCTAAAATGGACTATTCCATGAACAGCCCCAAGTCTTCTTAAAAGACTGGTCCATGCCACTGACCATCCTCAGCTACTTTCTGTGAAACCTTTTTGGTGGTATTTCCTGTAGCTCATTAGAGACCCAACCTGCTCACATCCTTCCAGCTGTTGAGAAAGGCCACTGATCTCCGAACCCGCATGCATAATGATTGCACTCCATCGCCTGACAAACCGTAAACCTTTCTCAGATCATTTAACACAGTCAGAAACAAAGAAATAAACAAAGAAATCTTCAAGTATGTAGGACCGATCTATCTCTTATAAGCAACTCACAAATATAAACGAGACACTTGTCCTGACTACTCTGTCGCACATCTGTGCTGCCTTCAAAGAACGTTTGAAATGGTGAGTTTAACAACATAGGAATTTTAAAACTTATAACAAAAAACTGTGAAAATAATGTAAGCCATAAACCTGGTGGCTGGCAAGCAACGCTTGGTGCATACTAAATATCCATCCATCCATCCATTTCCTGAACCACTTAAGCTTGGTTTATGCTTGCCGCATGAACATTCCGCGCGGAAACGAGACGTTCGGAACCGGCCGAGACGCCTTCGAGCAGCGTTTATACTTTTTGCAGCTTATCCCTGCTGAGAGCCAATATTCTTGACGACTGTAGGGGGCAGCGTAGGGCTCTACAGCATGCATACAACACTAAACCATAGTAGAAGTAGTAATCACTGTTGTTAAAGACGGCGACACCCATGAGTTTAAACAAAGCTGAACTTTTATGCTGTTTACTTAAGAAAAAAGACGAAAAAGGAGACTCTCTACTCGTCCATTAAAACACAGTTGATCACAGTGATCTCGATCGGCCGAATCATAAAGATGTCTATTTACGAACGTCCGGCAACATGAGCCGCCATGTTTTTCCGCGCAGTTACAAATTTTCCTAGGTGCGCGGTGCGGACATTTTGGGGCGGGAGGAGGCTACTGAAATTACGTAATTTGGCCGCGTGGAGCCGTGCGGACCTGGCGGACGCGGCAAGCATAAACCAAGCTTTAATCCTCCTGGGGTTGCAAGGGGGCTGGTGCTTATCAGCTGTCAATAGGCGAGAGGCGGGGTACACCCTGAACAGGTCGCCAGTCCATCACAGCATACTAAATATGTTCTATTTTTTTTACCAAGTAATAAAAACAAACCCAAACTATATTATTTTGTTAAATGAGTTTTAACATATCTCAGATTTTTTTTTTTTTCAGATTTACAGATTTCATTTGAAAGGTTTTGAATTTCCAGTTGTAATTTGATATCTTGTCAATTTTGTACCAGTTCCTTTCTCTCTACAGTATATTTCAAGTAAAATAACATAAGCTGTTCAGAGATTGTAAAACACATTTTGTGCAGATGCTACCACTTTTTGTTCTGTGCTACAGAACCAGCAAACTCTGTCACCAATGATAAATCGATACATGTTAAAGATGATAAAAATCGAACTCAACATACTGTTCTGCATTCATTTCTGTAAAATTTGGCTGTGCGCTTGATTTTCAGATAAATCCAGGGGGATTGCTTAGTGTTGCAGTTGCAGCAGTGTGCTGCTTACATCCTTCTGATTTCTTAATTTTAAGTTTGTAGTCATTATTATTTAAATCTATGCAAGTTTGTTTTAATTCTTCTTGGTAGGAAGGCGTCCGCTCTCTGTCATTAGTTGACTGTCAAAGGTTCAGTTTTGATAGTATTTAGCCTGTTTATTCAGACTTTTAGGTAATCATGCAATAATATTGAATTTTTTTTAGAATGATGCAAAGTTGCCAATTAAATGAGTAACTACTGAACATTCTGCAAGTTACTGTATTTCCCTTTTCATAATTTAACCTGTTATTAATTCCTGCATTAAAAATGTTACGTTATTGTAGTCATTTTCCCCATTTGAATGCTACTAATAGGAAGGCAAATCTATTGGTATATCAGCTCGACCAAGAATATATTCACCAGCTTACACTACTTACAGCCCCTTTGAAACAACATGAAAGGTCTGCTGAACATGTCACCTTAAATTGGCTTGTTACTGAAAACGTAATATACAAATAAATTTGCCTTCTCACAAACATGGCTGCCTGGCACATACTTTTACAGAAATTAATATTATATGTGGGAAATACATTTTTCAAACTGTTAAATGTGTTTTTCATTTAGATGCAATTCCAAATATCTAAATTCTGGACATTAGTGACATTTAATGATTGGACGTTACAGAAAGGACATTTTTCTAACTTAGAATTGAAAAAAAGTTCTAAACAACAGCTGCAGAGAGCCCCATGTCTTTGTTCGCCTGGGGCCCCCAAACAGTTTATTCTGCCACTGTACTCACTTACCATGGTTTGTGGTAAGCTGAAGCTAAAAAAACTTTGGGGAATGTCCCTTTAAATCATTTCCCAAACCTAAAATTGAATTAAAAAAATGTAAGAAAAACAAACATATTTTCTGATACTAGACAACTGAATAGTTATGTTGATGCCAAGGTCTCTTTTTAGCTGTAGATGAGGTTTTACAATCTGCTTAGCAACAAATATTTAATATATATAGCTGTAACACCAACTGTTTTACTCTCTGAGCTCATTTGGTCTGTTCACTGGGTCTTGCTTACATATAATTAGCTATCAGATCTACATGGTACTTCCCCAGATAGATCCAAGGTTGGTTGGGTTCTCCACTGAGTGCTTCATTATGAACAGGAAATGGTAATATGCATGTCCCTTGTGGCATAATCTTCTTTTTTTGTGAAGGACTAAAGAGATTTTTGGTGATTAGCCAACTGGGGTGTTGTCTTCTTGAGATGTTGACCTCACAGTGTTTGGCTAACTCTCTGCTTCATGGTTTAGTGGACTAATTGGACCATAAATCCTTTAGCATTTCAACTGTGACAGTCAATGTCCCATCAGACCCAACAGGGAGCTGTGCTCCTTCTTGGTTTAAGACCCCAAACAAAATGGACCACTAATAGAAAAACTGAAAAATCTTCCAGTCAGTCTCATCAGGCAAAAATCCATAGAAAGCATACACCTTACAAGCACATGCATAATCCTTGCTGCAACACCATGAATCATAATTCTTGTCCAGATCAACAGACTGAATGCTGTTTTACATCAAAGAAATATTAAAAGCATGTTAGAATGGGTTTTACATCTCTGAAGGACTTTTAACTCTGTGTGGTAATACTTTTCTGGATTTTACGATGTAATTACAAGGTGTAGGGTCAACAGGGCATAACTGGTCGAATATTTATGTTTGCTGTTACATACCATTAGTTCTGGGTTTTAAAAAAATTGGTTGGAATAACCCACGGATTAACATAAATTGCAATGAAAGTCTAGATCAAACCAGAGAAAATGATTTATATCTATCTCAAACAACTAATAGTCTAACATCCTAAATTCCTTCAACTTTTTCTTATGTTAAAATCTCAATTTATTTCATTGGCGTGTTCTCTGATAGAACAATACAAAATAGTACAAATTAAGTGAAGAGATGGGATTGAAGCTTTTCTCGAATTTACAAAAACAGAATTCTGGTAAGTTGGATGTACATTTTGACTCACAGTCAACACATTAGAGAACCACCTTCGAATACAGGTCCAAAACCCAGTACAACCAGTACCAGGCCGTGCTTTGTAAAAAAAAATTATAATTACCATTGAAATTCAGGAATTCTGTTTGAAATGTGTGCACACATTGCTTCACACTCCTTTTTTTGCTTCTGTTTTTCGTTCATCTTCTTCATCAATATCTCTTATGCATATCCATGTCCGTGGAATTACAAATACGAGCACTTTGAGGAGTCCTGCTGTTTCTGCCATTTTTGTGAGAATAACTTGCAAATAACTTTTTCTCAATGCAAAGGAACCTCGCCTTGATGCCTTGGTCCCACCGCGGTTGCCTAGGATACTAGGAACCTAGCCTAGGTTATCAGGGACCGCAAAGGCGTGTTCCAATGTTCACGTGCTACCGAGAAATCTGTCCTCCCTTTGTTAGCCTTTTAGATAACTGACCAAGGATACATCAGAGGTGCCTTGATGCATTCCCTCGGGCAAATATTTTCCCGTAATACAGCGCGGTAGGAGCCGGCAGCAGCAACTTTGGGAAGAAATTTCCAGTTTGAATGTAAGTAACTTAATTTTAGCAATTGGGCTTATATCTACAATGTTGTCTCTTTTTTTTTAATCTGTTTTTTATTAGATCCAAAGACAATATATATGGTATCTTAGTTGCTAAGTAGTTGTAACTTCAGTGGCTACCAGGTACTAAATCCCTTACACATTTGATTTAACCAACAAATACACAGTTTAAAAAATAAATAAAACGCTTGTTATACATTTCCAGTTCAATAGCTGAAAGAAAGTTACCATTTTACTATGATGGGCGGGATGTAAACAGAGCGTGTAAGCTGGCTACTGCGTTCACGTGATGCAAGTCTGTTCCATTTAAGTGTTTTCTTTGACCAAGGAAGGACTGTGCCCCCCCCTTATACATCCAGTGCATTTCCACTGTGTGAACGAAGCCAAAAGGTAATATTCTGATTTGAAAAGGCAACTACGGTTAAAGGCCGAATGGAACTGTCCACAAACATTCCAGAATGTCTGTCTAACAATGGCTCACTTGACCCAGACAACTGTTATGTCAGTTAGAAATTCAACTCAAAGGCTAGCAAAAGAGAGGTGTCTGACAATTTTCTTTGCATAAACATTAGTCCAATGAATAAACAGAAGAAGTGCTTGCAAAGTCCAATAATAACAAAGCTACATTTAACAGACAATACCAGAATGCCTACTTTTAAATATGGATTTTCTTTTTGGTCATTTCCATGCACTAACTGCTCTGCTTATTATGTGACAACTCAGCTAGGCGAGGAAACCCCAGACGGACTGTCTACCACTGGGGTCCCACTGATTCAGCATTCTGGATGTGTTACGGTTGTATTCTAAATTAACTTGAGCTTTCTTTTTTTGTGGTAGATTTTATTTTAAAGACATATTTAAAAGTTAGCATAACGACCAATGTAAGTAAGTACTGTAGTTATATTGTTGATGCGATGATACGACACAATTCCCAATTGCATTTAGTTCTCAATGTTCACCGGGACATTTCATTATAGGTCTGGCTGTATGTTATAAGCTATTGTCCTGCTGGAAGTTGAACTGCCACCCAAGTCTCAATTTTCTTTTTCGTTGCCTCTAACATCTGTTTTCCATCATTGCCCTAACCAGCTTTTTATCCCTGCTAAAGAAAAACGTTCCTGCGGCATGATTCTGCCAACACCATTTTTCATGGTTTAGATTGTGTGCTTGGGGAGACATGTATGCTTTATTTGGCAAGTCATACTCTCTGTTTATTTGATGGATTGAACCTCATCTAGCTTTAAACTTCACATCCTCCCTGACCCATCCGCTTTGGTCTCCATGATGGTGTTTGTTCACAACTTTTCTCTGTTAAACACACGAGCCTTTCATAGAATATCTGGATTTTACACTGAGAGGAAATTACACATAACTGAATACTGTTAACTATTTGGCCTCTGAAGGCCATTGATTACCCTGGATTTTGTTTTAGGTTCTCACATTAAAAGGGGCTGAACACACATATTCTCATTAACAGTTTCTTTTGTCAAAAATTGGTTGTATCCCAACTGCCTATCCTTGCAGGGTAGCAGTTGGTCTGGTGCCTATCTTCAACAATCGTTGTGTGTGGGATAATTTCCGACCTGGACAGGCCACCAGTTTATTAGAATACGAACAACAATGCACACCTAAATTTTACAAGGATCAATTTGTCTAACAGTCCTTTTTTTAACTGTGTAAAAGGTGGCGTACCCACAGAAAACCAATAAATTCCCGGGAAGAATATGCACATTCTGTGGAGAAAAAGCCAAGGCAGGGATTTGAACTCAGGACCTTACTGCTGCAACACAACAGTGCGAACCACTGCATAACTGTGCAGCAACTCAACTAAAACTTTAGTTATAATTTTCCTTCTAATTCTGTGCTCTAATTTGTGTCGGTCTACCATTTAAACCTCAATAAAGTCAGTTCAAGTTTGTGATTATAATAAGAGGGGGAAAAGTTACAGGGAAGCATATGATTTTTGTAAGGTACTGTATGTGATTTACTTTTTATTTAAAAACAAACATTTTCTGCTCTTCACTTCTATGTTCAGTATTCACAGTAAGGAAATGTGCAAGTTTGTATAATGTCAATATGATGGCAGTGTTGGATGGCAGTTTTATGGTCTACATTCTTTGTTTTTTTTCAGGACCTATTGAATAAACTGTCTATAATGTAGATCCCTGCAGTCCTGCTCTGCTACCTCTAAAGAGATTGGTCAATAAATTACAAGATGTAAACTCTTAGAAATAAAAAGGTTGACTTCATCCAGACTTCAGAGAGTCTCCAAGTTTTTAAGTCAGATCCTCTTCATAAAAGTATTTCTTCTTATGTGTTCTCTCTTTCATCTCAATGACTAATATCAGTCACTACAAAATTTGTAAAACTGTTAGACATTTAATACCCCTGCTAACTTTGTAATTATTCTCTTTCAACATTCTAGTCAAAAAACAGACAGAGTTGCAATTATTAACAAAGCCCAATGTTTCCCTGCTGTCTTTCTGTTATAAGATCTTCCTACAAAAAGAACTTAACAGTTCACCAGAAAAGGTTCTGGGGTTGGGATTTCATTATTCCTTACATCTATAGCTCACTATTTCCAAGCGGAACAGAGATAAAAAATGCTTCTAGGAAATAGTAGTACAAATGTACAGGAAGATCTTCAATAACCTTCCCTCTTTATTACAATGTCTTCGCCCATTCTTCTTTGCACAATAGCCAAAGCCCAGTCAGATCAGATGTAGAACAAGTGTGATTTACAGCTCTGTTTTTAGGTCTAGACATTGACTAGACTATTTTAGAAAAATGAAAAGGCTTTGATCCAAGCTGTTCTACAATAGTTCTGGCAGTAATTTTAGGATCATTGTCTTGGTGGAGCAGATGTCATGTTTGCTAGAGAGATAGACTCTTTTACAGGCAACAATCACAGGCAAGCAACAGATAGTTTTAGAAGTTTTGATTGTGAAATGTGCTGTAAAAAGATTTTTCCAGTTTAAAATGTGTGTTCCATAGCAGCACTAGGAAGAGGAAGGGTAAACAGTTAATATTTGACATTTGAATTGATTTCGTAAGGACGTTTCCTACAGTCAGAGGAGAAAATGGTGTTCCAGGAGGATTTGAACATATCCATAGTACCCATGGTTGGTGGAGAATTGGTGATTGTCCAGAATGGAGTGGTGAATGTTAAAGGATGGCCAAGAAAGTGAGGGGATTGATGGGATTATACAGTAGGTGGTTCTAGGAAGTGGTGGGAAATATAAAAGGTATAAGGTATTGTTGTATCTTATTTTTTTGGGGCTAATATCTTTAGTAAGAAGTCAGAGGTAAAAGTCTGTTTTTACCAATATTTTAATTGGGCACTTTTTGAGGAGCAGCAGAGGCCGTGGATAAATAATGGGGAGTATGTGTGACCTTTGAGGACCTCTGAGACAAAGAGTTTTATTGCAGGCTGTAAAAACAGGATGTCTGTAGATTTAGGATGCCAGAACCAAGGCCATAAAGCTGGGAGTTTTGCTTAGGATCATAAAACTCAGAATGAACTTTTGACTTGGATCCAGGAGAAAAGACACGTCCCTTATGACTGCATGATTTCTTGACATCCAATCATTGTTAAGACACTGTTTAAAACGTTCTGATTGGAGCAGATTAATCCTGGGAGGTTTTTGATGTTTATAAAAGTTATGACACGGAAACCATTCTTCGTCAGAAATCTTTGTCTGGCCCAGAGAAACTAGGGCATCTTTCTCTGTAAACTGCAATTTGTTAATCTGTTCAAAATAAATGTGAAGAACTGGAAATTGGTTCCTTGTCTCTGTTTTGAACATGCACTGAATTATTTTTGATAATATTTAATTCAACAGTATAAAGGATATAAATGTAGCCGAAGGTAGCAATTTTTTCTATACTGCCATGTTGCGATTATGGATTTTTATGTCATCAAGCTGTGCCTACATGTATTGTACCAGGTATGCAAGGATACTGATGTTGAGTGTTTGTCTGCACACTAGATATTGGACATTTAAAGTTTGTTTTTTATCATTTAAAAGAAATTAAATCTGTTGAACTTCAAGCATTTTAATTCAAATATATGTCGGTTTATTTTTGTGCAATATTAAATGTATAAATAAGTAACCAGGAAAGTAGACATTTTGAACTGTATTTTCAAAATATTTAGCTTTTATTTTATTCTTAAAAATCGTAATCTTTATTTATGTTTTGATAATTTTTGTGTTGCATTGCTTTGTAAAAAGAATTTTAGAAATTACATTCATTTTGCACAATACATATCGTTTTCGCACATGCTTTAGATTATATCGCAATAGATAGATTCATGGGTATGAGGGCATATTGCCAAGCCCTAGTTCCAGGTTGCTGAAGCTGATTTACTAGCTCCACAATATGTTGAAGACCTGTTGTCATATCAGCCCCCCAGACCACTCATGTCCTCCAACTTTGGTTTACTAACCACCCATAGAATCAGAACCCAGAGAAGCAGCTTTCAGTTCTTATCTGTAGAAAAAAATCCTGTAGACTGCAAAGCTGCTAAAACATTGAGCTGCTTTAAATCAAAATTTCAAAATCATCTCTTTAGAGGTCCCCTTGGCTAAACGATAATGCTTAATTGCTTTTTTTGCTGTTCTTTACTTTCTCTAATCTTGTATTTTTTATGCTTTTTATGCTTTATTCTTATTTGCTGTTTTTACTTTCTATGCTTTTATCATATGTTTTGTTTGTGTCTTTACTAATGAATCATGTAAAGCACCTTGAAATTGTACTATATAATCCTTGCCTTACTAACCACACATAAGTCCCTCTTAAAATGGGAATTCCGTTGTTTGGTTTTTTTCAACCTAGACCTTATTTTTATCAAATTTTGTGTTTTCTTACTAAGAATTTTGAAGGCAGTCTGAGCCATTCAGCAGTATTTATATTCACTTTCTCCATCAGAGGACATCCGTAGAACCGGAGTGCTTGGGGCAGGACAAATTATGTTTGTAATAATGCAGTAATTTTACAATTTTTATATTCCTCCTGGACTTTAGAACGCCTCGGAAGTGCTTCTGATCTCTTCCGGGACAATACTACCCTTTTTGCTTATTATCACTTGCAAACGCAGTCTTAGTAGATCACCTGCAAATCAGAAACACACTCTTCACTGCGCTTTCACGGGTTAGATAATGGACGACCCAAATGCAGGAAAAATAAGAAGAGTGGATTTAATGAAGACAGACAAAAAACATACAAAAGAGAAGAGGAATGCAAAAACCACAGGGATCCAAAATTAATAGAGAAAACCGGTGATCTTAAAGGGACTATATCATGCTATTTTACGGTTTTCAACTTCTGGTATAGACATATATTTGATAAAATGTTACCATCGGTGTTATACAGTCTTAATTTGTCCTAACATTCAATTTGTATCCTGTAGTTAATATTAGACCACAAAGTAAAACGGCTCATTTCTCTATAAACCTGCCTCCTGCACTCCCGTGTTTTCAACTAGTGATGTCACTAGTTGAACACTTTGCCAAAAACTTGATTTTGCATGATATAGGCACTTTAAATTCTCTAAGGAGGGATGAGGAAATGACTGAGAAAGCCTAAGAACCTAATAACTGATAAACAGATGTAGGTTGAGGGGAAGAAACAGGTGGAGGCAATCAGATGGGCTGGAGCAGAATGGCAGGAGGAAACAAGAAATACTAAACTGAGGTTAAAAGATCTAAGAGAAAACTATCTAATCAGAGAATAAAGAAATAACAGAGTGATAAACTAAGGACACATACATAAAGGGTAACATATACAAACGTTGAAAACATCTAAAAGCAGGGAGGGGAAAATATGAAAACAATGAGGGGCCAAAATCAAAATGCAAAACTCCAAAGGTAAAACACTCACACCAAGAAATAAACTTAAATGTTAATTTAAACTGAACAAGGAAAATAACTAACTAAAACTCCAACAGAAAAACCTCACGTCATAACAGGCACACTCAGTTCTGCGCTCTTTATTTGGAACTTTGATAAATGAGGCCCAAAGAGAGTAAAGACACAACAAGTGGAGAGCCTGATTACCACATGTGATCAAATCAATCTGGCATCAGCCTCAGGGAAACCGCTCCTCTTTAAGACACTCTCAATTGGGCTTCATGAGCTCCAGCTGTGAGGACACACCCGCTGGACACAATCTCCAATGAGAGGAGGTAGGAGACACACACATCAACTTACACACAGCCCTGTGGGTACTTTAGATGTCTGCAGCCTTTACAATCCAATGTATGACTTCACGGCAGACAAGATGACAAAGTAATCTGGTGAGATCTGATCTTTCAAACAAAAAAAAAATTGGTCCGCCATTAGTTTATTCAGTCAACTTTTTTTTATTTTTGTGCACCATCTTGTCTGCAGACAATCAGAAAAGTTTCAACGCACGTTCATGCTCACAGATGCGGGAGTACACACATACGCACACTCACAATCCTTGAGTATACAGGTTTCTCCATGTTGGCCCTTATTTTGACATGTTTTCACCCTTCTACCATGTAACTTTAAGTCTAAAAAATGTTAGTTTTAATCCATGCAGAAAGACCCCAGGCCATGATTCCAACCCTCGGCCTTCTTGCCTTGCAGCAAAAAGGTCCTGGGTTGGAAAAAATAAGTGATTTGCCTTTTTTTGTGTATGTGGTTAGTACTTACTGACACTTCACCAGTGCCACCCTAGTTTAAGATGCGAGCCAGTACCATAACATCTTATAATTAATCAAATATACCTATTTAGTTATTGATTTGTGATATTCTGGTGGTCCTGTCTTCATCTTACCCAGTATCCTTATACTCAAATTTTATTTCTGAAAATGCTGAATTCTGCTTCCTCATCTGTTAGGTTAGAGCAAGGTCAGCCCAGGCTTAAGAAGCCTGTGGCCCTTTTATTCATTTTTCTCTGTTTTTGTACGGAGTGACAGTTTAGCTGTTGGCATCTGACCACTGGCCACTCCGTCCTCCCTTTTATTGTACAGTGACTATGGGAACTAGCTACATGAAACCCAACCGTATACTGTAACTACGTCCATATATTCTGTCTTTAAAGAAACAAAGAGAAATGAATGAGAGCAACAGGCTTTTGGGAGGGAGAGTGGTAAAGATTGTGGAGAGTGAAGAAGGGGGTAGCCTGGAGTCACTTTGTCTCATTATTACACCAAAAGGAGAGCTTTAGAAAAAGTCTAGAGGGTGAATGTAAGCCAAGGACAAATTAATAAAAGAGACAAAAAAAGGAGTGAGAGTTGGACAAAAAAATGAATAAACGTTATAAGAGGAAGGTGGAAGAGTTAAAGGAGAGAAAAGATTGCAGACAGAAGGGTGGGATCAAAGGTATCCCTGTTTTGAGCTTTGACATCAAGCACAGATGACAAAATGAATGACTGCACATAAGTGTGACATGGGAAGATAAAGAAAGGGAAAAAGTGCAGACATACAGCAAGGAGAGATAAATGAGATTCTAGAAAAAAAGTATGTAAAAGATTGAGCAGGACATCCCAACATGGCAAAATACTGGATTCAGATTGATGTCTAAAAGAGAACAACTCAATAAAAAGCCTTTGTTGGTCAAAAGGAAACCATTCACAGGACAGTCAGAAAGCCGTTTCATAAGGAGGACTTTCCAGGTCATTGTCCGTTAAAAGTTCATCTGTGTTCTAAGACTGATATCAGTCCCTGTGCCTGCACCTATTCTCTAGGCCCCTGGACCCGCATCCTGCCTGACTCCTAAGGACCCGATGCCGCTGTGTCGTCTCTAGCCCCCTTTGTCCTCACCTCAGCTGAACTGACTGGTTCCCACACCTGCACCAAACCTTAGCCCTCAGGCACTGATACCACTGTATCATCCATGGGCCCCTTTGTCCGCACCGGGGCTGAACCGCCTGGTTCCCACGCCTGCACCATCCCTGAGCCTTCAGGTCCTGACGCCACCACATCGTCTACAGGCCCCGGTGCCCTTACCTCGCCTGAACCGTCTGGTTCCTACACCTGCACCACCCTTTCGTATCCAGGAACCAGAGCTCCTTAAAAGAAGCAACCGAGTACCACCGTCAGTGCTACGGGCAGGTCCGCTCATATATCTATGGGGCCGTTTGCAAAGCTAACTAATTGTACTTCGCTCATTTTAGCTAACTCGCGCTGCCTTAGCTGCTTGACTTTGAAAATGCACATCGCGGAGGCAACATAGAAACCGTTGTATTGACAGTATAGTGGCTACAGCGCCTGCCTAGATAAGGTAATTTGGCACTTTTCACAGGGAAGCGGACCGGATGTCGAATGTGATACTACCCGCCATGGTAAGAGCTTGTCCGGGCGCTCAATAACCATGCTCCCGGCTGTTTTGGGCCTACAGCTGCATAGACGCGGCACAAACATAACAAATCATCTTTCAAATAAAACCGCCAATGTGCTAACGCTAAATTATTAGAGAAAATGTCCTTGGTATAATTTCAAAATGTATCTTTTATTTTGATTAGGGCAAAACCCGAGTTAAATTTATACTTCTTAAAACAATTATTGGTCAGGTTAGGCGTATGGCTGTTACTGCATGTAATTACAGAACGTGCATATCTTCAAATGTTTGATATGTCAAATTTATGATTGTTGAATACATTATGTGTTTTTTTGTTTTTTGAGAAAATGGTTGTCCTTTTAATTTTCCATATTAAACGATGAAAGACATTAATATTTTGACGTATTTTTCACATTTGGCACATTTTTATGTGGCCGGAGTAAAGCTCTAGTACAGGGCTTGTTCTTTTAGTTTATTGAATAAATATATAATCTTTATTTTATATATTTTTTCAATTTTTAGATGGATGACCAAATTGTTCTGAACAAATTGAACACAGTTCTTGCTGATCTGTCAGACCTTCCCTCTGCCTTTGCCTACCTGTTTGGACTCCTTTATGGACTCAACATGGAGTTTCCAAAAGAGCTCAGGTACACATTTGAAGTGGTCCAACACATTTTCATGGAACTAACGCCCAACTGCTCTCGCCAAGTCAGAAGCCTCAAAACTAAGCTGTTGGTCTGAAATCTGTCTTGGCTTAACTAACGCCAGAATATTCTGAACATTTAAGCCGTTTAGCTGTAATTATTGTAGTTTTAAAAGCTGTTTAGAAATTGATAGATTTTTATTATAAAAATATATTTGATACAGTATATGGTTTGTTCTGTAACATGTATAAAAATGTTTTTTTTGTTACATTAGTGAATCCCAAATTGATAACAGCAAGAGTTTATATGACTTACACAGCAGAGTTCAACTGTTATCTTGTTCAATTGTGCAGTTGATGTACTTCTTTAACAGATGTAATGTAGAAACAAGTCATGTATAAGACATATTTTGACACCTTTGAGTTGCTCCAAATTGGATAATGGTGGTGCAAGTACTGCACTGCGTGACATTTAAATCGATACGAAAAATAACTAGGTTGGTCATTTTGTGAGAATTTGCATGCAGTTTAGTGGGCATAGCCCAAAAACAGATTTTTCTTCAATCCTTGAATGTTGACTCCTGATTTTAATAAACAGTTCAATTGTTAAGACTAAATAAAAAATACTTGGAAAATGAATCCTTCACGCTGGGCGGTGGTTGCCAAGATGGGGTCTAGAGATCATTTTAAGGCCTCAGGCACTGAGGCACTTGGTCAGCTCCAGAGGTTGTACACATAAGACTTTGAAATGTCAGGATGTGTAATTTCCCAATTATCAGTATTAATCCTATAGTCAACTTTTACATTTTTCATAAATGTATGTACATTTGAATACAAGTATAAAGTTGCACTTTTAAAAAAAAATCATATTGTTAGAGTGCTCCATGGGATATTTGGATCCTAACAATTTTCTGGGCATTGAAATTGGCTTCTGTAAGCCAACAGTTTTATTGATTTATGTTTGAAAAAAAAAACCTGCAATTAATAAAATTCCTGTTTGATGATATAAGTTTGTCTTTTTCACAATTTTAACTATTGCATAAATGATGATTTTGCAAACATTGACAAATGGGTAGGGGCTGCACGGTGGAGCAGTGGTTAGCACTGATGCCTTGCAGCAAGAAGGTTGTGGGTTCATATCCCAGCCCAGGGTCTTTCTACATGGAGTTTGCATGTTCTCCCCATGCATGCTTGGGTTCCCTCTAGGTACTTCCTTTTCCTCCCACAGTCCAAAAACATGACTGTCAGGTTAATTGACCTCACCAAATTGTCCTTAGGTGTGAGTGTGTGCATGGTTGTTTGTCCTGTCTGTCTCTATGTGACCCTGTGATGGATTGGCGACCCGTCCAGGGTTTACCCCACCTCTCACCCATTGACAGCTGGAGATAGGCACCAGCCCCCCCGCGACCATTAAGGATTAAGCGGTTAAGAAAATGAATGGATGGCCATATGCATGACATATGGTTCTGTCAGTAAATATGCAGTTGTAACTACATTGTCCTAATATAGGTAAACAGGTTGTGTTAAAAAAATTAAGTTTAGCAAGAAATAAAAATTACCTTTTGCCAATGAAAGAAATTAAGTTGAGCAAGCAATAAAATTGTCATTGTGCTAATAATAGAAGTTAAGTTAAGTTAAGTTGTACAGGGGAAAAAATATAAATTGAGATTAGGATAACACATGAATTACATGAACAAAATAACGTGAGTTGGACGAACTGTCGTTTAGAACTTGAATATTTAAGTTGGTATTTCCAATTTAAGAATTTGGTGGCAGTCTTATAACTTAAATCTTTGAGTTGAAATGGCTTTTTTTATTACAGTGTATAAGATAATTACCTTGATATAGTAACACTTGGTTATCGCAATATACTACAGCGAATATGTAGCGTTGAGACACACCATCGCTTCATCTGTCAAAGTCACATCTTCCTTACAGTTAAAAAAAAACAACAGCCTTTTGAAACTGTTGGATGAGCACTACAGATGAAAAATTGTTTATTGCAGTTTTTCCATCTCATAGCCAGGTGACAGAGTGTTTCAAAACCTCAGTACCTTTTCAACGTGCAGTCAGCTCCTGGTCAGCGAGGCGCTGTCCTGTCCCCTACTCAGTGCTCTGATTATTTCTTTTCACCACAATACATTCAAAATGAAATTGTATTAAAATGTTACGCAGTAACTGGATAATTTGTCACAGCACACCTGTGTGCCATGGCACATTGGTTGAAAAACACTGTTTTAGACAGGTTTCCAGTCCATCGTACTGGACTGTTGGAGAAAGCTGGATTACCCAGAGAGAACCAGAAGAGAACAAGCTCTTCCATGGGGAGAACAAGAAAACTCCACACAGAAAGACCATAGAATGGGATTTAAACCTAGGACTGCTGCAATACAACAGTGCTACCAATTGTGTAGCCCCTAATTCACCCTTTAAAAAAACCCAACAACCTTCTTTTCAATGGTAATTTGCTAATCATGTGGAGAAAGCAAAGGTTGCCAATTCAGTCATGTTGTAGGTGTCTATTACAAATGGGCCAGTATCCCTTAATCCGTGCTAGTATCAAAAACCCTGGGATTGGGAAAAAGCCATATATATATATATATATGATTCCATTATTTGAAAAATGCAAGTGTCAGTCACGCTTGCTTACATTTACCATATTACTATGGCAAAAATAGTTTAATTCAGTAATATTTGCTAAAAGGTACTTGTAGTTAATAGTTGAAAAACATTTAAAGCACTTTGGTTCAGTTTTTTTAATTAGAACAATTGGGATTACTTTGTCCAATGTTAATTCTTGAAATGCAAAACCCTAATTAAACCTACAACTCCAGACTTAAATCACAGAGTGAAGAGGACTGAAACCTGAATGGTTCCTCTCTGTTCTCAGCACTTTGCCCAGCCTATGACAGCACCACACACTGCAATTACTCTACTGGTGACATATCTAGGTGAGCAAAGTGTCACACTGCAGCAAGAACTGCTCAGTGTTTGTTAGCTCGGTTGAAAATGAATCCAAAAAATTTCCAATGGAGCAGATATTAAAAAACAATTCAGAGATGTATGGTACTTTAGTAAATTAAACTCTAACTCCAAGAGACATTTGGTTTGTTTCTACCACCATTACCTGGAGCTTAAATACATGCAACTTCAAACAAGTGCTCTCTGTGAGCTCTTTGTAAAGCAACTGCTAGAACCTTTCAAACACTCTCCTTTTTGCTGATTTTCTGCCATAAATAATGGGTGGACACCAACAATCTCAGGTGTTTACAGGCATTTATTCCAACTCACAACTAGCTGCCATTTCTTTTATTTTTTTTTTCACTTTATTGCCTTCACTGCACATTAATAAGCAATTGACATTGGCAGGTGTTTAACATATTAAGGCAAATTCAATATCCATATAAGGAAAAACCTAAAAACATCAACCACAGTTAGAAATAAAAACATCCATGAAACACCAAAAGAAAACAACAAAAAAACCAAACATCTTGAGATTAGGATTCATCTGTCACATATATGTTACACATTAATTAGAGCATATCTTATTTATACATTTATGTATATGTATAGATTATGTCCAATAGTAGTAATAGCAATAATAGTTTAAACAAAAGTTCAATATTGAGGTATAAGTGTCATTATTCAAAGTATTCAATAATTGGAGTCCACCTTCTCATAAAAATGGGTACATTTAGCTGGAGCTGGATGTTCCATCACGTAAACCTGTTTTACTTCCAGTAGCCATTGAGCAATCACAGGGGGGTTAGGTTTTATCCAATTAATAGTAATCTTTTTTCTTGCAACCATCAGCAAAATATATAGTAAATAGCATTGTTCTGAAGTAAACATCTGGTCAGGACCACATCCAGTAGGAAGACAAATAGTCCAGACGTAAGTCCTTTGCCAAAAGTTTCTCCAGCTCTTCTTTGACTGCTGTCCAGAATGGTTGAATTTCCCAAAAAATCTGGGTATGATCACCAACCAAATCACAATTCCTCCAGAATTTATTGCTGGAACTGTTTTTGGAAACAAAAGTTTTTAATGATGTCCTAAAGAACCTGGTTTTCATCTGCCAGTCAAATTCCTTATATAATTGGCTTCCTCTATTACAAGCTGCCATTTCTGTGATGTTACTGTAGTGTCCCATGGCAGATGCAGTCTGAGCAGGACTTTTACTGTCCTGTATGATGGTATCAGTCCACTTGTTTGTGCCGTTTGGAAACATGCACGCGTGAACCCTTTTGATGTTTGCAGTAGCAAGTTCTGTCTAAATTCCTGCAGCCATAGAGCACAGAGTGAAAGTCCTGCTCACACTACAACTGACATGGCGGATGACAACAACATAATTGAAAACGCATTTTGTTGTAAGTTGAAATCAGTTCGAAAAATCACCTAGAAATACCCCGGAAGACAACAAATAAGCAATTCTGATTTTTTTTCCTCTCCACTGTCGCTTCATTCTTGCTCAGGGTGAGGGATTGCTGAGAAGTCCCGACGCAATCTTCTGTGGTTCTCTAATTCCTAAATTAAACATTGCATTGTAATAACTGTTCTTGTAAAGTGCCTTGAGATGACATCTGTTGGAAAATGGCGTTATATGAATAAACTGAAATTAATTGATTACCTGTATGGAAATAGTAACGCGTTAGATTAGTCGTTACGGAAAAAGTGGTCATATGAGGAGTAAGGCTCTACTAAATGACGCATTACCGGCATCACTGCTCAGGCAGGGCTGTACTGTCAGGGCATGAGGGTTCCCCAGGGCCTGCTCTTTGATTAGAATAGATTTGATCAATTAGATTTAGAGACCATCTGAACAGATGCATGGTTTAACTTGGTTGGCTTAGAGGAAAATGCAGAGAGGCGCTCTAGATAGACTTGACAAGACAAAGCAGCAGGGATAAGAAATGAAAGGGAGGGGAGAGAAAAGAAAGAAAGTGTCCGTCCTTACCAAGGGCAGGAAGTCCTGGCTGTCTCTCCATGTTGCCCAGCAATAGGCTGCTGAAATGTACAGGGTATACACTTCCTTTGTCCATTTGACCACTGTAGATAGGCAACAACACCCATTTCTCTGTGAACCTGTAAAGATAAGTATGTAAAGAAAATAGTGGGATGGTAAAAAAAAGGAGATAGAGATAGAGTAGACAAACATTGGATTATTCAGATGTGAAAAGACTGAAAAACATAATAGTACTACAATCTGGTGGATGATATATTACAAATACAAATCGCTTAGTCCCCAGAGTTTGGCATATTAAAAGTAATATTATTAATATTTCAGGTGTCATATATTCACATTCATATGTATTAGTTCAGTTGGCTGATAGTTTAAGTCTGGTAATGATAAAGAAAGAAAAGTGTGGCTTGATTACAATCAATATCATCATGATTTTCCAGATAATGTACACTATTAATAAGAGAGAAAAAATATAGGCGGAGATCTGCGTTTGAGTGGGGTAAATCATTTCCCAAAGCAGTGGTGCACTGAAAGTTATTCTAGTTTCAAGTCTACTTTACTCTATGTTAAAGGTCCAATATCATGCTATTGTACAGCTTTCAACATCTGGGATGAGCAGATATATAATAACATTTTACTGTTGGCTTTATATAGTATTAAATTGCCCTGAAATGTAACTTATATCCTGGCAGTAAGACACTCGGTTTCTCTATAACCCTAACCCCCCCAATCCCTGTTATAGCAATACTTTTTTTATGCACAGGTACAATGTACAATCTGTACTTTTTCTAAATATTCTAAATTATTTAAACATTTTTCAGTATCTTATCAGTACTTTAAGATTAATAACTGTACAGTGCTCTGTTTTTGTTACTATTGTACATGATGTAAATATTTTTTTCTTCTTTCAAAATTGTTTATTTTCTGTTTGTATATGTGTTTTTTTTTGTTTGTTGCTGCTGTTCCGACCAAATTTCACCTCGTGGGACAATTAAAGGATTATTCTATTCCATTCTACTTTTTAAAAATATTTCATTTTAAATTAAAGACTAATTGTTATTCTTTCTTATACTTTTAACATTTATGAAACTATTGTATTAATGGCTTAGACCTTTTTTATTTTTTGTGTGTAAACATTGGGTCAATTAAGCTGTTATTAGCAGCTAAAGCTACCAGCTTCTTACCCTTAGCAGAGTGTAGACAGAGCCCATAGCAGAGTGTAGACAGGGCCCATAGCAGAGTGTAGATAGAGCCCTTAGCAGAGTGTAGACAGGGCCCATAGCAGAGTGTAGACAGGGCCCATAGCAGAGTGTAGACAGGGCCCATAGCAGAGTGTAGATAGAGCCCTTAGCAGAGTGTAGACAGGGCCCAAACAAAGGCAGCCGAGCCAGTGACTGAGTGCTGAAGCCAGCGGATATTTGCAGCCCCGTTTGTATTTTATAAATGTTCTCGCTTCTGAGAATCAGGTTGAGAACTGGGTGGATATTTTATTAGTCAAGAGTCCTGGGTGTGTTGGTGTCTGAATGCATAAGCAGCGTTATAAGTTCACATAAGCAGCTTCATAAATGGCTAACACACATTAGCATTAGCATGTTTACTTACTGCTCTGGCCACTTGATTAAGCATCTTTACTGTTGGAATTAATCCAGCTGCAAGAGTTAATTTCTCTGGCAGTCCACTTTGGTTCTGGCCAAGTTTTGGAAAGCAGATATTGGTGAATTGATGGTCACATGCAATCATGTTGTAGTTGGTTAGATGCAGGATTCGGGAGAGAAATTCTATCCATTTCTGGTGATTTAGCTGTTCTTTAAGAATATTAAATAAAGTCCTGTAATTCTAGAATTTAAAATACTACAAAAACGGTAGTGCAAGCTGTGAGAGTCCGAAGAAGCTTGCACCTGTGATAACAGGGGTCTGTGTGTTTAATCTGCAGGGGTGCGCGGGCAGGTCGTGCATTTACTACTTTGACTGCATTACGTAAAATACCTCAACATGTAATGAGTCATTTGTCTTCCAGGAGAGGGCGGCGCAGCTGCTCAGACTAAAGGATTCAGGAGGATTATTCAGACCAAATATTCGGACCAAAACCACTCACACTGGCTTTTTTATGAGAAAATTGCATTAGAACATGATTGAAAGCTCCAAAAAGTTGGTTTTGCATGATATAAGACCTTAAAGCAATTTAAATCATCTCATCTGAGAAGGGTTCCTATTCTGGGGTCACACAGGTATATCAGCCAGCGGCAAATCCTCAGGGCCCTCAAGACCCTATCTAAAGGTTTAATTCATTCTAACAGTTTCTGACTTAACAACCTTGAATTATGTTTAGGTTGATTTCTTTTCTGCCTGAAACAAACATCTTTGGTGTTAACATTTCTAGCAGCCAGTTTTCAGCCTATCAAACTTCGTTTTTCTCTTTTTCCCTGGTAAATAAAGGGACTATCATTTTGGTGATTGGTATCCCATTATAAAATTCATAGCCTACATTGGCAATACTAATTCAATACAGGGTCGGATATGATTGAGAGTAATATTAAAAAATCTGCTTTACAATCATAAACTTCATGACACCATAAGCCTGCTGGATGTACTCAGCCTGTATGGTTTTCATCACAGAGTTAGTGGTAATCACCAGGTGTTTGGAGCAGAAAAGAAAATAATTTTTAAAGCGTTCATTTTGTCATGTTTTTACTTCGGGCCCTGAACTATGGTTTGCAACTGGCAGTATTAGATGTTGAGAATCTATACCTCCAGAGGTTGTCTGTGTTTTTTGTTCTTATAATAGCTTTAAAAAAACAATCCTGAGTGCTTTGATAGAAGGCAACTAGCTTTCTTTTCTTAAAGATGCATGTTTTAGAGTAACAGGATTCTAATTTGAAGTGAGAATAATCAAACTATTCAGGTTACAAATGATAAGACACTGGCCCTATCCACTATTCACCTCTATGTTTGAATTTTTGGAGTTAATCACTTAAGTCTGCCACACACGAGAGCAATCTGCTGAGCTAAATGTCATTTGAGGTCGTTTGCTCAGCAGATAGCTCGCTGTGTGCGTCTAATCTTTGGGGATTTTTCTGCCTCACGAGGCATTGAGGTGAAAATCAAACAGGTTTGATATTTTTCGCCTCAGTTCGCGCTCTGCCTGAGCTTTGTGCTGAGGCCAAATATTCAAGAGACCAGTCAAAACGCATTCTCCGCTCACATGATTCCAAGATGGCAGCCACCTGTCTTTATGTCAGCAAAATGAAGGAAATGGCGACAACAGAGTCAATATTTTCTTAGCTTTAAAATGGTGGTGGTGGTGAGACTCTATCAACAAAATGAGTAGCAGCATTTCCTCCATATCCATCTCTGTCGTGAGGCAGGAAACTTACCAAAAATGAGGCGCACACAGCGAGGTATCTGTTTGGGTTTGTTGTGAATGGGTGATTTTTTTTTTTTTTCTTCACTGCTGGATCTGTAGGTTACCACCCGCTGCTGGGAGTAGCGCTTTAACAAAAGTAACAAGTTACAGGAATATATGACTTTTTTCAATAACAGAAAAAATGTATTGGATTACTTATAAAATGTACAGCCATATATTACTAAGTGACTCAAGTTACAAGCGCATTTCAAATAGGTTTTTCTGCCCAACTAATGCAGCGGACCAAATCAAGTTGGATACCTTAGAAGAAGATCCACCATCCACTTCCTGTTGCTTAAAACCAAAACATCAGAGAATCAGGATGGTTGAGGAAAAGATGGACCGTATATTTACATGGTGGCATTATTCACGCTGTTTCCCTATCCCATGTTTTATTTTCTTCTCTGCATGTTACAAGAAATGATGGTGAATTAGATAAAAAAAATCAAATATTAATAAGAAATTACCACAGAACTTAAATTTAAAAGTTAAAAACTAATATTTTCTGTGAAATTATTGGTGCATTTCTACATCTTAAGTATCGGTTCATGGTATCGGTTAACTTCAGCTGTTACCGATGCGAGCACATTAGGCAGTAACGGGGCCGATACCCAATATGCAGTATGCAGTATCGGTGCATCCCTATTTAAAAATACCGGACTTGTGCTGTCACACGTGTGTCAAATTGATACGTTTACAGTATTTACAAATCATGTTATGTGTTTAAGATATTTTGCCAAAAGTGTTTTTGAACAGTGTCACTCATTTACATTTTGGAAACAGTAATATGTAATGCAAACAAAAAAAATTTTTTGAGGCTGCAACTAGCAATATAGAATATCTTACAGTTTTTTTGTAACTTACCCAACACTGTTACTACCAGAGGGCAGTGCTGAGCAGGGTGCCCCACAAACCTGTTCCTCATCAACCATTTGCAGGTGGAGCTGACTTCCCGTCATCTCACACCTGAGTGTTATCCTAGCCCTTACTTTCCACCGGATGCATAAGCAGTGTGTTACGTCAGCAACGCGTTACATGCAGCTGATATCTGCAATTATAGTCAATGGGTCCGTTTCCATCGGGCGCAAAGCAGAACAAACTGGACATGTCTCAGAAGCATTGTCTCGTTCTCCTCTCCTAAATTTACGAGGCAGGCCTATTTTTTATGTGCTATGCTTCTAAAAAAAAGTAAAGGTCAGCAGTTTAGATCGGACAGAAAATCCAACAGAGAAGCAATCTTATCTGTCAAATTTCTAAATAAAATACACATGTAGATTTCTAAATGCTAAACTATGAAAAAAGGAGAAGGCCTGGACAGAAATATTTGGAGTTTTGGGAGTGGATGGTGAGTTTATGATACTTATTAACTTAGAAATACAGGTTATGATTTTCTTTAATGGAAAATTATGCATCTTAGATGGAAAATGGTATGAACAACACAGTATCTTTCTTTTACTAGTTTTACTTTTACACATTTTATTTTTATGTTTTGCTTTCAATTTAATATCATCCTAAGTTGGGCCAAAAACACCCATTAACTTTTACAGCCAGACTTCAGCAGAACGAGCCATTGAGCTTGGCAACGCACAGCAAGGGTTATTGAAGAAAATTCCCAGTTTTGTAGGTTTGTTGGAATTGACTAAATAATTTTCTAGACATTCAACCCAAACATTTGGAAATTTAAGTCTGATCAAATATGACCCTGGTCACAATTTTTCTTATGTTGGCCTATTGATTTTTTTCATCTGTCTTACAGTTTTCTAACCTGCTTATTCACATTTAAATCAGAAACAAATCATTTCTTCATCTCCACAAGTTTTCTTGGAAATGTTGACATAGGAAGCTTCATTGTTCCATCTGACTCTGCATATGCCTATGTTTAGGACTTCTGTGTGTCATGCCCGTTTCCCCTCTCACTGTTAGAAACATGCTGGAAGACACATGAGCACAGAGGCAAGAGCATCTCCTCACTGGGAACAGAGGGGACCGAAGCTGACTGAAGTGAGGGGAGATAAGAAGAGGTGGGGGAGACGAAAGAAGAAGGAGATTGAAAGGATGGAAAGGAAGATAAGAAGTAGGGAGACACACACTGGATCTTAAACAGTTTCAAACTGGTCATTAGTGTAATCAGGGGGAAAAGCACAGCGAAAACCTGCTCCATTAGGGGGACTTGTGAACTCTCTCCACCGTACTCCTCTTTCTGTCACTTCCTTTCTCATCACTTTCTTTTATGCAATCTCATGCGTTTCCTCCAAGACCCATCTATCTTTTCCCAATACTCGAGCAGAGAAGGAGGGCAGACTTTGCTGTACCTGCTGGCTCACATTAAAAGCACTCCCTTGCTGAGGTAAGCAGTTGCGTCATTGTAGATACACTGCAAACATGTAAAAATGAACATGACACCCAATGCTGGGGTAAGCATTGTTCGTTTGAACAGTCGCGGGTGAGTTGGGGGATTCTGAAGCTCGCTTCCACCATTTCACGAGTCATGTTAGAGTACTAATATAAGTGATGCGCTTTAATGCATACTTATTTTACAGAGAATTTTTGTCAAATTAAAAACGCAGGTGCATTGTTTGTGTCGCAGACTTGGCAACCATGCAGGCTGACATTGGATTTTCTCTGAGTCACTCTGTACCTCTGCTGCCTTTATAAAATTATAAAAATTTGCAAAAATGCAGCCGGCTGAGAAGGAAATCTGTTTTAATGTAACCTTCCTTCCAACAAGATTGAAACATTAAACTGTGTTATAATTTCACAGTAAAATTCTTGTATGTTGCACCTATAATCTAAGATTCCAGTTTCATTTAATTTAGATTAGAAAAGAAATGTATGTTTGTATCGGCACCAGTCTAAAAATAGTTGTTATGAGCATCACAAAATTGGTCCACAGGCCTCGTATGGTTCCTCATATGATTCTGAAACAGAATCAGCTTATCTGCCTTTCTGTTTTTTTTCCTTTTATATAAAAATTGGCTGTACATAGATGTATATAAGTATACAATATAGTTGTTACATGTTTTTTTATTGTCTTTAAAAGTAAGTAAAATAAGCTTTATTGACAAAATAAACCAAGGTTTTAGCCATTAATATTATTAAGTGTCAAAAAATTATTAAAAGATTAAAAAGTGTCAAGATAAACCATTAATTTAAATTACTGCCAATTTAAAAAAATATATAAAATAATGGTTAATAAAAATTACTTTTCTTTCTATTTACAGATGTTACTAAGGTCTCTTGATTTGTTTCTGTGTATTACAAACTTAGTTATGATTAAAAAAAAGTGTTTGAAAAATTACATAATTAATTTTTTCATTAAAATTAGTTCATTGAAGAATAACAAAATGACCAGGGAGGCACTTAAATTAATTTTGTGATAGGTATCGATAATTATCAATATCCATCAATACGACTATTCCGTATATCGATATAATCTTTTTCTATGTCGTCTATCCCTATTAGAAATGAGAGATTCTAGGTCACAAAAACATGCTGTGTCGTTTTGTTCCCTAGAGATGCAAAGAGTTGCGTTAATTTCATCACATTACACCAGTTTGCACATACAGATACACTACAGTTGGGTTATCTGTCATAGGAGGTATTTTTAGTGTGACAATGTGAAAAAATATATTTCACCTAAAGGGTTTGTAGTAGATTCTGAAGCATAAAATAACATAATTTTTTTACTCAAGTGTGTAAAACTGATATACTCATAAAAATTAATGCATCAAAGTTTAAACTGCCCCCACTGTCCACACCAGGGAAAGGGGCATCATTATCATTTTGTGGTGTAGAGGGAGAACAAGAACGCTTGGGCTTTAGATCAGAAAAATCCAGATTTTTAGGCAAAACAAGAAAGGAAGAGGTAGAACTTTTAGAATCACTCTCACACATAAACTTCATATCCAGAATGCTTGATTCAGTTATCTTAAAACGACAATCATAAATGCACCTCATTGGGCCATCTTGTGATTTCATCTATTCTGACTGAGCTTTTCAATTATGCACCACTGAACTACACAAACTACTATTTGTGGTTCTAAATTGACAAAATGTAAAGAGCTTCCTGGTGTATGCATGTTTTTACAAGGCACCTATAGGTTTTATGATGCATTTCTGTTTGAGCCCTAACACTGCCACCTTACAACAGAAAAAATACCCAGTTTAAAATGTTTTGGTAAATATTTTTTCACTAATTGTATTAAGTGAAACTCAATGAAATTTTACAGATTTGCTACACAGAGCAAAATATTTTTAAACCTTTATTTCTTGCTCTTTTGATGATTGTGGGTTGCAGACAATGAAAGCCAAAAAGTTTTTTCCCTCAGATAATTAATATTTATCAAACGATCAGAAAGAAAGAAACAAATCCTCTCAAAATCCCCTCAAAAACTTGGTTGGGGATCCCATTGCATGAATTACTGGTTCATTACTGTGTGTTAGGGCTGGGCGGTATACCGAAAATTTAGCGAAATGTATAACTGCTACCGACGTCATTTTGCCCGTGTCGGTAAATTCGGTATGTAAAAAAAAAATGAAAAGATGTGTTTTAGTTTAGCGGCCATCCTAACACTTTAAGATATGAGCTTTGCCTTGAGTCACGTGACTATGCACAGTCATGTGACACACAGAGGCAATAAAACCCAACTGAGGGGAAAGCGCTGCTAAGGCAGCAACTGTGTAGCTACATTTAGCAAGAGTTTAGACTCATCTACCGACTGTTTTTCAGAAAAATGCGACTAGCGACAAACATATTGATTTTTTTTGGTGTTATTGGATAGTTACAGTAGTAACAGTTTAAAAGTTCTCATTCAGAGTAAACGCCGGACGAATGGCGTGCCCTTTCCAGCCCATTAACAGCAGAGTTCCCTCCAAATCCCAGTGGCCGGAGTGGCCTCCCTCTTTCTCGTGGGAGTGTCAAAGTTTTACTGCAACTCCACCCATTAATTGAAATACAGAGTATGACCAGGAGATGGCGCTTCTCTCACAGAATTCTCATCGACATGATGTTATTATCAGTATGCACGTCCACTGCAGAAAAAGCCGAGCTGGTTGCGCAAACCATTTTGGATGTAACAACACAAACTGCTCACTTTTTTGTAATTAACCTGCTTCTTCTATTGTCAAAGTTTATCATAGGCTCCATAAACTTAAGGCCTAACACAGGCCAAACTTCACCAAATGAGTTCTGTAAAATATTATAACAAGTAGCCTTAAACGTTATATTTGTAAACAATTTGATTTATTTCTATGAACCTAAAGTATATCTTTTTTTTAAACCTAATGTACTTTCCTTTAATTTTGTGATAAACTCGTGGTTTTTTATGTTATTGTTGTTGGATGAAAATGACAGAGTTCCACAACGCAAAACAACGTAATAGCCTATTTATAATATTTATGCAATCACATGACTATTCGGCTCACCACGGAATGTTTGCAACACCAGAATAGACCTGGTTACATACTGTAGCGATGGGGAGCAAAGCTTGGTGGGGGGATGCTTGAAGATGGTAATGAGATACACAACGCAAAAACAACGTAATAGCGTATTTATCATATTTATCAATTTATATATTTTATAATAAATTCTTAATTACGTTGTTGTGTATATTATATATTAATATAATCATATAACAACTCACAATAACAACAGAATAGACATGGTTACATGCTGTAGGGATGGTCACGAAAGCTTGGTGGGGGGATGCTTGGAGATGGTAATGTTCTTTAGGAGGTGTGAATGATCTGGAGTCTATGGTGTGTTGTTAAGTTGGGGGATGCATTCAGGATGATCATCAGCGAGTACAATAGGTTACCCAGACAGTGTTGTGTGACTATTATATGTGTGAATGGGTAAGCCCTGTTCAGAAAATTTCTGCCTTTTAGGCCCAACGTTACATTACAAGTTCCTAAAATCTTACAAAAGTATATATATATATATATACATATATATATATAGCGGCAAAATTATTTTTAGACTTTGATATATCCTTTCAATCCTATGAACAGTCAACGTTTCATCTAGTAAGAAAGCAGAGGCTGTGTCCGAATCCAGCGGCTGGATCCTTCGAAGGACCCGGTCTACTCGGTCTACATGGGCTGGGTCCTTCGTGGACACGGTAGACCGGATGTTAACGGCTGTGAATTTGGACGGTCTAGCCTTCAGTTGAATTCCCGCCCCCACTTTGCCGAACGTCCTGTCTCCTAGCAACCGCGATCACGCTAAACCAGCTGGTAAAGCAAGAAATATTTCCCAGTATTTTACTCACCTTTTTTACTCTAGAGGAGCAAAAAGTTTTACTGTCTGCGCCATGTTTTATATTTCTGGCTGAGAGGTCATCATATCAAGATCATTTTATTTAATCCAGGTTACTACTTAAGACATTTACTCTTATGATAATTTCTGTAATTGAATGACTAGTGATCAAATGTACAAATTTGTAATATTACATTTTTTATATTCATTTTATCTGTAAAAAATCTTTGTGAGCTTAAAATTATATATGCCTTTTAGATCAAAACAGCATTTTCTAATTTGATTTTATATATCTATGATTTTTTTTTTACCAAGCATATTCCAAATTGGCTCTTCCTAAATAAACTGAATTGTTTTTTGTAAACAACCACTGCAACAACAACTAACATTGTGTTTTAACAAAACTGCAGGTCATAACACTTTTCTCCACAGCTGCCTCTTGGGATGTGCTTCAAGATGAAGCTGCTGGAGGTCTGTGGGGCTCTCTGGTTGGAAAAACTTGTCTTTTGTGCACGTCGACTTAAGCAGACTGTAAACCCTGATGATGGATGCAGTGGACAGCATGACGAAGCTGCCCTAAACTCTCTCTGCAGACCAACCTGTATGATGTTCCCCTCGTCAACCAGAAAATATGAAATTAATCTGTATTCAACTTAACCAGCAACACTGCCCGTTTGTTCTAATTAAGCTTAAATAGGTCATTTATATAGATATAAATAACTGCAAAAAAACTTATCCTAATGCCAATATGTTGTTATTTTAAACTGTTCAACGTCAGCTTCTTTAAAAACACTAATACAACTTTTAATGAAATGACTATTGAGATGAATATGTTATTTGCGCTGTTGCAAATATACATACAGTAGGTTTATTTTTTTCTCTCAATTTTTTTTTCCGGCAAGGGATTAATTTCTCCTGCAGATACAACCCTGAATTTTCCTCATTAGATAGAAAATAAATACCAGAGGAACGTGACAACTGTATTGATTTAAGAATGCAGAACTATAGTTTTCACAGCAGATCACAGGTTCTGTGTTGTATGAGGCTCAATAAGAGTCCTCTAGCATATTTAATCTGGATTTAATCTTCAACCTCCAAGCCACCGTGCCCCGATTTTCACTCGGTAAAGAGGTAATAATTTCTCCTAAGAGGAGTTGACTTTTTAGTTAATTTACCAAAGCAGAAAGTGGTTGCGTAAAGATGAAGAAACTTTTACACTACCATACAAGCTCGTTTACGAGCGATGCTTTACAAAAAAATATTAAAATACATGTCTAAGCCAAGAATAAAAGGCAAACAACACTACCGCTATAAGATTTTCATTTTTGAACCGCCAGATTTTAATATACTTACATCTAAAACTGTGCTCCTCTCTCGCTTCGCCTGCCGCTTCGTCCGCCATGTTACTGGAAGTAAATTCTCCCGTTCAGCCCGCAATGAATCTTGGTACAGTATAAATGATCGCGCTGAGATGATCAGCTGACCACTAAAGCCCGTCCTGAGACCGTGGACAATGATAGAAATTAATCCCGAACCTGGCCAGGTTCCCTAACCCTATGAAACCCAAAAAGTAGGCTAATTGCCTACAGTACTGTCATACGTTTCACATTACAGAGCACTCTTATGCTATAAAACTACTGTATCTGGGTATAAGACTACAGTGGTAGGCTATTTGAACCCTGAGTTTCTGAGTTACATTCCAACTTAGGCTACATACAAACCAGCAAACCATTGAGGAACAGATAGGGGAACATTTTTTAATGACATTTATATAGGCTACCCTGAGTCTGATACATCAATAAATCATTAACATTAAAATCACTGCTCCTCCCCGTGGACAAAAGAGGCATTGCAGCTGGTTTTCACTCAGGCTCCTTGGGGGCGAGGCCTCACTGAAGACGTCATAGCGGGGGATTACATTACCACCACGGACCTTTCAGGGACCTTTGACGGATCAGGCACGTACCGGTCAAGGGCCAGTCAAGGACCAATCATGGAAACATTAGAACTTTTAAACTGCTACTACTGTAGGCCACGTCCACACTAAGCCGGATAATGCCTTAAACGTATGATTATTTCGTCTACACCCCCTTATCGTCCAAACTAACCCGGCGTCGTTTAAGGTCTTTGGCCGGATAACTATTAGCAGGGTAAGAGAGCCGTGTAAATCTTAATTCAACGGCTAAACGAGCTAGTGTGGATGGCTTCCCCGGATAATAAAAGGAAGTGGCGTCAATGAATGCTGCATCAATAACAATACGACACTACAGACAAAGACAACAGCGAAGAGTAATAAATCGAGCTGTCCACACCAAAAACTCTCTCTTCTTTTTTTTCTTTTTTTTTTCTTCTTTTCTTTTTTTTCTTCTTCTCGACGTCATGGACACTAAACCGAGACAAGAAGGGAGATAGGAAGAAGGTGAAGAAAAGAAACAGGACCAACAGAGGCGCGAACTGACGACACAAGACAGGGAGGCAAACAAAGAACACAAGAAAACATCCCAGTCCTCCACCTCTGCCGGACAGCAGAGAAACAGTAATAAAAAACAAAAACAACAAACTGTACAGAACCAAACCAATAGTTCGGATCTTGTGGAATAAACTAAAAATTACATATTCACTACACACAAGCATGGATTAATGAACATAATACAAATGTTTCTGGTAAGCTCCTGTGAACAACTAACTAATGATGATAACCTCAGCTTAAGATATGCCCGTCCACACCAATGTCCCCACACCTATGTGTGTGTGCGAGCATGCAGGGGGCACGCCGCCCCAGAACCCCGAGCCCCAGGCCCAGCCCAGACCCTCCCAGAGCAGCACAGCACCAGGCCAGTAACCCGTGTCCACCAGCACAACCCCTCTAAGGCGCCGCATGCAGCCACTAGGAGTCACCACACAAAGCCCCCAGAGTCCCACCCCAGGTGAGAGTCACGGCACCTACCGCCCCAACCGCAAGCGGACCCACCCCCTAGGATCTCCCTGCAGTCACCACCAACCCTTAAGCTCCACATCGGCAACCGTGTCCCACAGAACAGAATCAAGGGCCCGACCCCACTAGGTGATGGAACTGATCAAGGGTGACCAGAAAGATTGATCAGATGTGGAGGCAGATGCCGTTTCTAGACCAATGTAATCCAGAAGGAGATCTCTATATTGATTAATATTCAGAATATTTTTATTTTTCCAGTTCAAGAGGATATTTTTCTTAGCGATGCATAAGGCGATGTGAAATAATTGCATAGACTTTGTATCCATGGTAAATACATCTACATTTCGCAGCAAGCAAACTGTGGGAGCAGGTGTGATATTACATTTCAGACACTTTGATAGACCACATATCTGGTACCAATATTTCTTAACAGGTGGGCAGAACCAAAGAGCATGAATATAATTGTCTGGTAGATTGCTTGTACATTGTAAACAGGTATCAGATGGCGTATAACCCATCTTGAACATCCGTTGCCCTGTATAATGCACTCTATGAAGGATTTTATATTGTATTAATCGTAGATTAGGATTTTTAAGAAATTTAAAGGTTCTTAATGAAATTTGAGACCAGAGGTTTTGGTCAATTGAGATGGACAAGTCCATCTCCCATTTTGAAATAGGAAGGGCTATTGATTCATCTATTCTATTTAATGTTTTGTATATTTTAGATAGCAGTTTGGGAGGGTTAAGATTAAGGAAGTCTAAAAAAACTCTCTCTTCTTATGAGCAGCTATTGTTCTCTTCACTTAACGGGACAAGCAGTTGTGTTGTAGAGCTTCTTGTATATATTATTTAGGCGCTGGCGTTACGTAGATTATACACGTGTTTCCTGCGTCTTTTCACGCATGCCCAGTATTTGCACAGGTCGGTATGGGATTGCGCAATCATGGGACCTTAAACGGGGCATAAATGCTCGTGTTGAGTGGATAACATTAGGCGTCTAACTCCCCGTATAACCTTATCGGCTTAGTGTGGACGTAGCCTTAGACTCTGAGGTAGAGCACGTATGTTTGTTACTGCAGCAACAGAGCTGCAGAGCGCTTCTAGCTCAACATATCCCGCCCAGGTCCTGTGCAGGCAGAGCAGATATTAACCCCCCCCCCCCCCCCCCTTTGCCCAGTTACTGTCACTTCCTCATCTAGTCTGTATGATCACTTCTGAGTTTAAACTGGACTCTTAATAAATACAGAAAGGACTGGGAATCAAACACTGAATTAAAAGGCTGTTCGAAGCCGTTCAATAGCAAGAAGCCACACAAATTTTACACATTTTTTACATTTTAAAGAACATGGTGTAAATTTGCCCACTACCGGACATTGATTACAGAAAAGGACTGGGGTGGGGGGGTTATGTGGTAATTATTATTGTCCACTTATCGTTATCGAGGTGAAATGCTCAAAATACCGCACGATTAATTTTAGCTCATATCGCCCGGCCCTACTGTGTGGCATGGAGGAGATCAAGCTTTGTTTCTGTTGCGGTGTGATGAAAGCCCAGATTGCTGTGATAGCTGCCTTGCACGTCATTTGATTGGTTAGATCTTTCTCATGACAATACTCCATAGATTCTTTATGAGGTTTTGGTCAGGCCATTTTGCTTCCCGATCAACACAGTTATTAAACCAACTTTTGGTATATTTGGCAGTGTTGGCAGGTACCAGGTTCAGCAGCATCTCTTTAAAGCTTGTCTGCAGAAGAGGCTAAAGTCATCTGGTTAATAATAATTTAGAATAATTACCCCAATAACCTGGTACTGAGATAATTATTAATGATACTCAAAATGTCAAAGACAAAATTAGCAAACTGGGGCACCAGTTTATCAATATATATAAGAAGGAATATTGATTATACCAGACTATCAGTCTTTATCGGAAGGATGAATTATTTTACCGATGTATCGAATCATGCAACACCAAAAGAAGCACCGAGATTTTGTCTCAAGTTTAAAGAATTTGTTACAGATTGTTTAAGCCTTATTACAAGCAGTTGCAAAATTAATTCAATCTAGTCTAAATTAAACTATGCTATGGTTCTAAATGGATGTATATATTCTATCAGCAAGAAGATGAAATGTGGAAGGCAAAATCAAGGTGGCAGGCAGGTGCCTTTATCAACAAGGTGACACTTTCGATCAACCCAGGAGGGACAAAGGAAAGTAGCATGGTCTAACTAGCTAGCCTTCGTTAGCTCTATGGCTAGACAAAGGAATTATCTTAATGCAATGGCTTGACTTGACTTTAACTTGACTTTAACTTGATTGATCCCACAAGGGGAAAATTTAGTTGCCATGGACACACAAGAACAACACGTGGACATAAACAAACACAAACATTTATACTACTGATCAAACCGAGTTTTTACATTAAAAACAAACACCACTGATAACAATCAAATACTCATCATACAAAATGTTCATTATAAAAGCGAACTGCAGCAGGAATAAAAAAGTTTTGCAATCATGCAGTTTAACAGCGAGGCATTATTATTCGCCCACTGAAAGAACTCCTCAGTCCAATAAAAACATTGTGCAATGGGTGATCCTCCATAGACAGAATAGTCTTGAGGTTACTCCTTTTCATTTTTGCCATGATGGTGTTCACTGAGTCCAAACGTTGTCCAACCACAGATAGACTTTTTGATCAGTTTATTAAGTCTGTTTTTGTCCTCAGTCTTGAGATTCCCACGCCAACAGAACAACACACACTGGCCACAATCCCTTCATAAAACACGTACAACAGCCTCATGTTTATATCAAAAGATCTCAATTTCGTTAGAAAAAATAATCTAGACTGGGTCTTTTTCACAACACCCTCACTATTCCTTCTCCAGTTTAGTTTACTGTCGATTTATATCCCTAGATATTTATATAACTCAACGATTTTAATTGATTGACCCTTAGTAACTATTATAGTGAAAGTGTGTTTTTTATTCCTAAAATCTATAATTAGCTCTTGTGTTTTCTTCACACCAATTGAAACTTTTGTCCATTTGAGCTGGCAGCAAAGGGATGTCTGAATGTGCCACAAGACTTCATGGTTCAAGAAGTGATCCAAGATTTCAGTGGGGTCTAAATTTTGAAAACGTTTTATGACAGTACCCTTGTAACAGATGGGTCTATATTGATGTGGTAATTTTTTTAAAACCTTGCAAGAATTTTTTTTTATTTTTATTTTTTTTAAGACATGTCATTTGTAGAATATTCACACAATGATCTCAGCTCACCAAAAGTATTTCACACTTTTTAGGATATTGGAAAAACCCTATCTTAATGTTTAGTGGGATCTATTTCCAAGTCTCGGGAGGATAGAGGACATGAGGAAGTGCACTTTGGCATAACGAAAAGCACTTACTGATTTTGCAATCACTTACACATGAATAGCCATGCTCGAGTCATTCGGATGCATTTATGGTATGGTTGAATCTCTTACCAGCGGTGGATGAGAGTCAGAGCTGGTGTGAGAGATTGAAAATAGCTGGACACAGCTCTGTGCCAGCTCGGACTCTGAAACCCAGCTCTCCTACTCGAAAGTTGCCCAGAGAGAGAGGCATGGGGATGACCACAAATGTCCTGCTGTTTTGGAGTTCAACCTGATGAGTTAAAGGGTTGGCTCTTTGCACCTTCCTTTTCCATAAAGGAATTACTGACTGTACTTGAAAAGTAGTTCACATAACCGTCTATTTTTAGGGGTGCTCCAGAATTTTGGAATATCTGTTTTGTTTTCAAGGGTTATCCCAGGTATGTTCAATTCCACAGGGGTTGTCCCTGGTCGCCGATCCTGTTAGTTGTGTTCATGGGCAGGATCTCAACATGCAGTCATAGAAAGGACTCTTTGGCCATGGTTCTCAATCTAAAAAAGGTGGTCTGCTCCCTCTGGGTTGAAGGTAAGTCTCTATAAGTGATAGATGCTGCAGGCTGATTTGGTCTGTTGCGGTGTTGGCAATGCAATTTACCACTATTTTTGACCCTCACACATGGTTATGATATAAAGTATGTCCAAAAGAATGAGATCTCAAATACAAGCGATTAAAGCATTTTTCTTCTGTAGGGTGCTGAGCCACAGATAGAGGACGATGAGCGCAACCATCCAGCAACAGATGGAAATTGTGCCCTGTTTTCCTATTCAAAAGGAGTTAATTGAGGTAGTATGGGTACTTTCTCTATGCCTCGCTTTATAGCAGGGTTCTTTATTTATCTCTTCAGTATGTTTTCAAGTTTAGCAGAGTGACGGTAGCGATCCAATTGTTTGATTCTGTTGTGTTGCAACAGGGATGTATCTAAAACCTGCAAAGCAGTAGATCTCAAGAACTAAATGGAGTTGCAGACCCCTTCTTTTGTGGGCTTTCCAGGAACGTCCCACTTGGAAAAGACTCCAGGGAAGACCCAAACATGCTAGAATTAAGTAATAAATCACTTTTGGCCAGGGAATGCCTTGGGATCCCCAAAATAAGATAGAGGGATTCACTGTGGAGATGGATAGATGTATTCTTCCATCCTAGATCCTTTACCCTAAAAACTGCCCTTGGATAAAGGATGGATGGATGGATGGATGGATGTGTTTTATCTTACACATTTGACTGACTTAGTTAGTGTTCATAGTGTTTCATGTAATAGAAATGGGGATTTTTTATGTGAAGGTTGTCAGTGTGCTTTGGAATGACTTTTTGTGATGATCCATGGATCTTTGAGTTTTGGATTGCATTTATGTTTGTATTCTGATTATTTTTTGGTTGCTTATTATTCCTCTTTAGGTTTTATCATATTCATAGTCACTGTAAGGGTTTCTCCTTTGTGTTTTACTTCAGCTCCATCTGTGTTCTTAGTGTTCATTCGTGTCCCCACCTCCATTTCCCTGCTCAGCACTCTACCCAGGGACTCTGTGCTACACGAGGACACTCAAGCAGTACAAGGAACATTGCATGCCATGGCTCCCACAAGTCCTAAAATGTCTTCCTAAAAAGATCAGCAGGAATACAAGGTATAAGGTCTTTGTCAGCTCCGTGGGCATGCTGATGAACACCTACTTTGTGTCCTTTGAAAAGATCAAAGACCTTACTGCTGAGATAGGTGTGACACAGGCTCACTTCCAGAAATGGAAGTGAGCCTGTAGTGAGCCCACCTTGTTGTGGCCAAGAGCTTTTGGTTTCAGCCTATACAATCTACACTATAGGCGTCTCTCCACCGGTACAATTCAACCCGGCTCGGATCGACTGGACCTCAGTACCTTTTAGTCTCCACTGCCAGAAGTATGGCTGAGCCGCTCCGAGCCGATACTATTTTTCGTACCACCTCAGCTGTGGTTCCATCTGTGCTGAACTGGTACTGAAAAGCGACGTCAGACGGCTGTTGGTCACTGATTGGCTGGAGGGCGGACACACTGGAGAGTAACTTGATAGCGTCCTTTAACAACAAACCGACCACCATTTTGAAACCTCGCTACAGCGAGTGGATGTGTTTAGTGTTTGCTGAAGAACAATGACAACGTTAAAAACCAGGGCTGTGATCCAAACGGAGTTTCAGCATTTCTGAGTTTGTTAGCTGAAGAGAAGATTCAGTGTGAGCTGGATGGAGCTGCTCGCTGTGAGAGGGTTATCACAGGGTAATGACATACTGTACCGGATGGTACCAAATGCTGGAGTCCAAAGAAAGAATTCCCCTCCAACCCTTGTCCTTGAGTGGGAAGAACTTGATGCAAAACTGCTGGATGAGCATGAAAGAGCATGAGGAGCCTGATCTTCTCACAATGAAAGCCTTATAGATGCCGGCCAACACCAGCATGTATTGAGTGACCTGGAGATAGGCTTTGTGGACACAAATTTGCAAGTCTCAGTTGCTGAGTCCTAAAAGAAATATGTCCAGGAGTGTAAGCCAGCTGGTCTGCCTGCAAGGTCCTAACCAGGCCTTTGGACACGAGCACTGAGAGTTTGTGCGGAAGAGGGTGGGTTAACCCTTACCTCGTTTTCTTACAGTTTTGTGTGACTTTTGCTCAAGCTTTAGATTACACTTACCAAAAATTGTGGCTTTTTGTTAATTTACTTTTTGCTTTGAAAAAGGGTCCCTGCATCCCTCTAATTAGACTTACCTGGCTTCATATCCCATTCTCCTCATGCCAACCCAGGAAAAGTCTTTTGTTTTATTTTTTTGTTACACATTGCCAATTCTCATCTGTTTTTATTGTTATTTTTGGTTAAACAAAATCGGGATTATGACACTGTTCTCGAGATATACCACAATTATTATTGTCAGGTTTATAGTAATGTTTTGTCTGGATTATGTAAACAGGAAAAATACATTAAACACTTAATTCTAATTAAAATATAATTGTTCTAATTATCCATACATTTTGACTAAACTGAACTTTATGTATCAGAATGCCTTCACTTTTTTTCTTTAAGTCACTGTGTGTCTTGCTCAATCGGAAGACTGTAATGTATTACGATAGTTGCTAGTGGTGATGATCTAGCATATCTTAAAGTTAAAAAAAGAATTAAAAATAGATAGAATCCACCAGCCCGCATATGATCCTATCTCCCAGCATCTATTTCTCATGGGCTGTTGGGACCAGTTGGGATGTTAAACAACCCAACCCTTTTTTTAAATCAAGTTTCAATGGAACAGATTTGGGTTCATTTGCAGAAAAATTTTACTTTAATATTTTAGAAAGGGAATCATGCACGTTCTGTAGACTTAAGTATCTTGTAGGTACTGTTCTACAATGCAATTGTGATCATAAGTTGAAGAGCAAAAAGAAGAAGTAAACTAATATGACATCAGGCTGTGAGCAAACATTATCATTAAAATTTGCATGAGAGTAAGCAATTACTCAAAGCCATCAGTGAACTTGGTTGCTCTCTGCAGCTTGAAATAATGTCTTTAGAGCGTCAACAGCATTGCTTTAATATGTCTCCATTAGACGCCGCTGCCAACTCCCAGTATGTCTGCCTGCCTGCCTGCTTGCTGTCTGGGGACTGCAGAGGGCAGGCGAGGCTGAGAGAGAGTGTGAAAAACGAGAAAAGACAGAAACTGAGGCTGAAAGTGAAAGAGAGGCAGACAGTGGAGTGGTGAGGTGGGAGGATGTCTAGACAGATAGACAGTGGATGGACAGCAGGGAGCAAACAGAAAACTGACAAGAAAGGACAAAGGAAGAGGTTGGAGAATAAAACTGTGAAAACAGCCGAGGGACAAAGAAGCATAAAGAGTGGGACAGACAGAGGAACAGAGAGTGCCACTTTTTGAAGTTAAGGAGCAAAGCATCATGACAGGGAGGCATAGTGGAGTATGGGGCTAATTTATTTAACGCTGTTGCCATGGGGAACAGCATCTATGATGAATGTGTGGGTTGATTATGCAACCAATTGCCTATAATTCGCCCAGCTGACACAACATCACGACGAGTGACCCCCTGGGAATGTCCTGATAAAGAGAATATATTTTGTGAAAAATACTGGACAGAACACTTAGCAGGCATAAGTCAGCTACAGAGAGCACACCTGGACACCATTTGACATTGAATATGGCGGACTTTGGTACTTTTTTTAGGTTGAGGTTCAACAAAACAATGGGAAAAATGTTCCTTTTCTGTAGAGAAGCTTTCTCAAACAAAATCCTGCTGGTGTTATCAAAGCAGGAAATTACTTAAATTAAATTATCAATGGCCTGCACATTTGTGTGTGATTTAGTCTAAAAAAATGTATTAATTGGTTCTGTAAAGGCCTCAGAGATTTGTAAGAGAACATCAGTGAATGAAAAGCTGCATAAAGACCAAGAAAAACAGCAGGCGGATCAACGAGAAGATTGTGGTTAAGATTAAAGCAGGGTGATATAGGGCTGGGCGGTATGACAAAATATATCATCAGGACGATAGACAATGTCTATCGTTTTATGTGAATCTCCATCATTTAAGCCAAGGTTAGGGTTTTACCACAGTAAATTACAACAAAATGCACCTTATAGCATTCCTGTGCATGCTGCAATATATGAACAATGACAGTAGCCAACACATTTCAGACCATTGATGTAAACAATATTATATGACAACCTAACCATAGGAGCTTGGTCTCCCCGCGTGTCTCCCCTCCACTCCCTACGCGCAGCTTGAACAGAAAAAAAGCGTCAGACAAAAGGACACAGGCTCTAAAAGGCGTTTCGTTCGCTAGCGTCTGTGTCTTGAGTTTATCAGAGTTCATGCCACTACTTGACGTTGCTTTTGCAGCTTTTGCTCGTTGACTCTCTCTGTATTCGTTGTCGTGGTTCTTGAGCAGCTGATAAAATAAATGAGTAGTGTTAGAAGTAACACTACTCATTTGATCTGCGTCGGTCTTCATATATCCAAACGGCATTGGTGCTACAGTTGTTGCCCCTCTTTTACATACAGTAGTACCTGTAGGAGACACGCAGATAGTGAAACAAATAAAAAAAAGAGGGTGCAAGAGGAGACAAAAAACAAACACTACAGCCAAAACGTGCTATAAAGTTAAGAAAATGAGTAACAGCAGGTATCAGGGAAAAATTTGGATGCTTTTCAAATAATATGTTTAATTCAAAGACAGAGTGTAAAGCTTAGCTGCAGTCCTAAAAGATCACTGATATCCATAGCTCCCACAGATAGGTGTTCACTACAACATAAAACTGCATTTCCATGTTGTGAATTTTTCATAAGCTATTCATTAAATAAATTAACAGAAAAATTGCTATGTCGTGAAGTATATGGTTGTCGAGATATAAACAGATCTGTATCGGGATATTAAAAAATTTTGCCATTTCTCCCAGCCCTAGGGTGATTTGTTTAAAGTGAAACTCCAAACTTTAAACATTTCACTGAACATTGCTCCATCCATTTTCTCAAAGGAAATGTGCTTGAGAGTGCTGCAGCCTGTCAAAGCATCAACATCTAATTACACTGACTGGCTGGGTAGGCCTGGGCCCTCCCATTCAGGTAACTGCCTCATTCAAAACAAATTACAACTCCCTAAGTTCTAACCATACAATGTATTGACTCTGCTGCACACTCCATACCAGTCTGTGGTGGTAGTACACCAACTTGTTGTTTTTAGCCTATCCATAAACACAAAGAATGCACTTGTTAGGCTAACTTGCATGCTAAGAGTCATTCTGATTAAAACTATTTGAGAGATACATAATAGGAAGGGAATTATCAACGTTTTAAAAGTGTGTACTGTATCTACAGCTATGACTGTATTATTGTTTGGCATACAAAATTTTAATCACAAGCAGGGAAAGGATGGTCTTGAAATTTACCCCAGGGGGTTGAAAGTTACTTCCCATCCAGTGGGTTGAGGAAATAGTTTCTCTTCCTCGAATTTCTCAAACTGTCTGGGATTGAGGTGAATCCTGTGAGATTAGGCGGGCTTTCTTTCAATGCAAAGGAGGGCTACTGACATCTGGTAGCAGCTAGCAAACAATAGCAAAATCGTGGACAGCAGAATCGAGCGCAGCAGCTAATTTCACTCACATTTCCCTCACAGCTGCACCTGTAGCACTTACAAAAGGCATTAGTATCGGAACTTCAGGCTAATTTAGTTATTTTTCTGACGGGGTAATCTGTTGGCTCCTCTCAGTCGCCGTGTCTCAACACACAGTCGTCCCTAAAGACATCCACAGATCAGGACAGTATCAGCAGCGATTAGTATCACTAATCAGTGTAAAACGGCACCCAGAGTAGTGAAAATAAAATAGATTGACATGGAAGAAGCAAAGCTTCTTGGTGCGATGCTTTTTGCTTTTATTAACTGCTTCGCAAGTAACTCTTATTATTTTTTACAAAGCCAGTTGTTTAGCAAATTTCCCTCTGAATTACAACCCATCAGCGCGATTTAACCACTAGAAATGCAAACGTGTAACGTACAATCAACGGTAGGTAAAAATGCACAAAACAGACCAATCCCCCCCTCACCTGCAGAGATCTACAGCTCAGGTGGGAGAATCTATTTGATTATTATGGTCTGTGAACCCTGCAGTTCTTAGACTAATAAAATAGCGCCAGGAAGGAAGCTATAGAGCTCCGGGAGATGACATCATACTGGCATGAATACTGTAAACAAGCTACAATAGCCAACCAGCTACATAAAAGTTTTCTGGCTTCGCGAAAAATGGTGAACTCGTGTTGTGCCCTATGGTGCTCAATTCACACATATAATTTCAAATCTGAGCTAGGATCAAATTAAAGACATTTTGCAGATGTTAACACACCCGGGGACAACTAGTTGTTCACATCTCATCTATTAAAAGCTAGTTCACAGTGCATTTAGTGTTGTGTGATAGGCGTTTTCTGCATTGTTTGTAGATTTCAATTCATGTTGAATAGCCAGGCAATTTATCATTTACACAAAGAGAATGTTCAATTCTTGAACAATATGCAACAAGGTTAAGTGAAGAAGCCAACATTCGTCTGTTGTCAGTCAAAGGATTTTGGATGGTGGTCCATTAGAGAGATGGATCAAGGGGTCCTCTGAGTAGTCCTGTTTTAAATAGGAAGTTCACGATGAGGATAGGATTTAAACCCACGCGTGCAGAGCACAATAGATTAGCAGTCCATCCCCTTAACCACTCGACCACTTCATCCCGTTACAATCTGCACCGGTCGAAAGTGTGATCGTCATCCTCATCAGACAATTCTTTCAATGTGTGATAGAAATAATCTTGCCGGTAGCACTGAGCATAGCTTTTCCCTGTGTGTATCTTTTCGATTTCTGTGGTTATATTTTGAGTCTGTGTAAGGGGAATTAGCTCAAATGGTAGAGCGCTTGCTTTGCATGCGAGAGGCAGCGGGATCGATGCCCGCATTCTCCATTTAATATTGTTTCTTGTGGAGGTTGTAGATGTCATGTTTACCTTCACAGAAATTGGCTTTGGAACAGTACCTATTCAACAATCATCATGCTAAACAATCATAGCCACATACACTTATTCTATTTGTAACCTTTCCCGTGGCTTATTGAAGGTTTTGGTTTTCCTTTTCGTAGGATGGCAAAAGTCCTACCTGTCTGACCAATCTAGTTGAATGCCCTCTAAGACACGCCATTCTTCTGTTGTCCATGGTCATTTTTACATGGACACAAGTCATCGGAATACAAGCCTGACCAGAATGAAAATGTTTCTTGTGAACACCCTATGGGGTATACTCTGACCTGATCACATTTATTCCAATCAACATTTACTTGCAATCTAGACGGGTGAGTTACGGCAATTGTAATTCCTATCGTTGTGACTGTTAGCTCTTATTCCAAACGTGGGTCATTACTGCGCACACGTTACGTCACGGGTAGAAGTACCTTACGTCTCGTTTAAGGAAGTTAGATGACAACATTGCCAGCATGAAACAAAACCTGTCAATTTTGGACTCAAAAATTTCCCTTGCGGTATTAACAGAACTAAAAGTAAAAGGACTTTCTGAAGAGTATCTTACCGCTTTTTTTAAAACCTTTGCAGCCATGGTTGTTGACAACCGAGGTGTGCTGCTTCTTCTTCAACTGCCGTTTTCCAGTATTTTAGATAGTCGGCTTATGACAAATGATGTATATGTATCGAACAATGGTAGACGGGGTGTAGATGCTTGTCGTAAACAGTTACATGCCTTTCAGGATCAATTCACACATATAATTTCAAATCTGAGCTCGGATCAAATTAAAGACATTTTGCACATGTCAACACACCCGGGGACAACTAGTTGTTCACATCCTATCTATTAAAAGCTAGTTCACAGTGCATTTAGGGTTGTGTGATAGGCGTTTTCTGCAGTTGTTTGTAGGATTTCAATTCAGTTTAATGGACCAGCAATTTATCATTTTCACAAAGAAATGTTCAAGTTGCTTGAACAATATGAAACAAGGTTAAGTGAAGAAGCCAACATTCTTCTGTTGTCAGTCAAACGATTTTGGATGGTGGTCCATTAGAGAGATGGATCAAGGGGTCCTCTGAGTAGTCCTGTTTTAAATAGGAAGTTCACGATGAGGATGGGATTTAAACCCATGCGTGCAGAGCACAATGGATTAGCAGTCCATCGCCTTAACCAATCGGCCACTTCATCCCATTACAAGCTTCACCAGTCGAAAGTGTGATCTTCATCCTCATCAGAGAATTCTTTCAATGTGTGATAGAAATAATCTTGCCGGTAGCACTGAGCATAGCTTTTCCCTGTGTGTATCTTTTCATTTTGTGTGGGTATATTTTGAGGTTGTGTAAGGGGAATTAGCTCAAATGGTAGAGCACTTGCTTCGCATGCGAGAGGCAGCGGGATCGATGCCCACATTCTCCATTTAAAATTGTTTCTCGTGGAGATTGTAGATGTCATGGTTACCTTCACAGAAAATGGCTTTGGAACAGTACCTATTCAACAATCATCATGCTAAACAATCATAGCCACATACACTTGTTCTGTTTGTAACCTTTCCCGTCGCTTATTGAAGGTTTTGGTTTTCCTTTTCGTAGGATGGCAAAAGTCCTACCTGTCTGACCAATCTAGATTGAATGCCCTCTAAGACACGCCATTCTTCTGTTGTCCATGGCCATTTTTACATGGACACAAGTCATCGGAATACAAGCCTGACCAGAATGAAAATGTTTCTTGTAAATGCCCTATGGGATATACTCTGACCTGATCACATTTATTCGGATCAACATTTACTTACGATCTAGACAGGTGAGTTACGGCAATTGTAATTCCTATCGCTGTGAATGTTAGCTCTTATTCCAAACGTGGGTCATTACTGCGCACACGTTACGTCACGGGTAGAAGTACCTTACGTCTCGTTTAAGTAGGTTAGATGACAACATTGCCAAGTTAGATGACAACATAGCCAGCATGAAACAAAACTGTCCGAATCGACTCACGTTTTCCCTTGCGTATTATACAAACTAAAAGTAAAATGTGACTTTCTGAAATAGTAACTTACGCATAAATTAAATCCTATTGCAGCCATGGTTGTTGACAACCGAGGTGTGCTGCTTCTTCTTCAACTGCCGTTTGCCGGTATTTTAGATAGTTCGGCTTATGTCAAATGATGTATATGGATCGAACATGTGACGGGTGTAGATGCTTGTCGTAAACATTTACATGCCTTTCAGGATCAATTCACACATATAATTTCAAATCTGAGCTAGGATCAAATTAAAGACATTTTGCACATGTCAACACACCCGGGGACAACTAGTTGTTCACATCCCATCTATTAAAAGCTAGTTCACAGTGCATTAGTGTTGTGTGATAGCGATTTCTGCATAGGTTTTTGTAAGATTTCAATCATGTTTAATGGCCAGGCAATTTATCATTTACACAAAGAGAATGTTCAATTCTTGAACAATATGAAACAAGGTTAAGTGAAGAAGCCAACATTCTTCTGTTGTCAGTCAAAAGATTTTGGATGGTGGTCCATTAGAGAGATGGATCAAGGGGTCCTCTGAGTAGTCCTCTTTTAAATAGGAAGTTCAAGATGAGGATGGGATTTAAACCCATGCGTGCAGAGCACAATGGATTAGCAGTCCATCGCCTTAACCACTCGGCCACTTCATCCCATTACAAGCTTCACCAGTCGAAAGTGTGATCGTCATCCTCATCAGAGAATTATTTCAATGTGTGATAGAAATAATCTTGCCGGTAGCACTGAGCATAGCTTTTCCCTGTGTGTATCTTTTCATTTTGTGTGGGTATATTTTGAGGTTGTGTAAGGGGAATTAGCTCAAATGGTAGAGCACTTGCTTCGCATGCGAGAGGCAGCGGGATCGATGCCCGCATTCTCCATTTAAAATTGTTTCTCGTGGAGATTGTAGATGTCATGGTTACCTTCACAGAAAATGGCTTTGGAACAGTACCTATTCAAATATCATCATGCTAAACAATCATAGCCACATACACTTGTTCTGTTTGTAACCTTTCCTGTTCGTTTATTGAAGGTTTTGGTTTTCCTTTTCGTAGGATGGCAAAGTCCTACCTGTCTGACCAATCTAGATTGAATGCCCTCTAAGACACGCCATTCTTCTGTTGTCCATGGCCATTTTTACATGGACACAAGTCATCGGAATACAAGCCTGACCAGAATGAAAATGTTTCTTGTAAATGCCCTATGGGATATACTCTGACCTGATCACATTTATTCGGATCAACATTTACTTACGATCTAGACGGGTGAGTTACAGCAATTGTAATTCCTATCGCTGTGAATGTTAGCTCTTATTCCAAACGTGGGTCATTACTGCGCACACGTTACGTCACGGGTAGAAGTACCTTACGTCTCGTTTAAGTAGGTTAGATGACAACATTGCCAGCATGAAACAAAACCTGTCCAATTCGGACTCAAATGTTTCCCTTGCGGTATTAACAGAACTAAAAGTAAAAGGACTTTCTGAAGAGTATCTTACCGCTTCATTTAAAACCTTTGCAGCCATGGTTGCTGACAACCGAGGTGTGCTGCTTCTTCTTCAACTGCAGTTTTCCGGTATTTTAGATAGTTCGGCGCATGTCAAAATGGTGTATATGGATCGAACATGTGATGGGTGTAGATGCTTGTCGTAAACAGTTACATGCCTTTCAGGATCAATTCACACATATAATTTCAAATCTGAGCTAGGATAAAATTAAAGACATTTTGCACATGTCAACACACCCGGGGACAACTAGTTGTTCACATCCACATCTATAAAAGCTAGTTCACATGCATTTATTGTTGTGTGATAGCGTTTCTGCAATAGTTTGTAGATTGCATGTCATGTTTAATGGCCAGCAATTTATCATTTACACAAAGAGAAATGTTCAATTCTTGAACAATATGAAACAAGGTTAAGTGAAGAAGCCAACATTCTTCTGTTGTCAGTCAAACAATTTTGGATGGTGGTCCATTAGAGAGATGGATCAAGGGGTCCTCTGAGTAGTCCTCTTTTAAATAGGAAGTTCAAGATGAGGATGGGATTTAAACCCGTGCGTGCAGAGCACAATGGATTAGCAGTCCATCGCCTTAACGACTCGGCCACTTCATCCCGTTACAATCTGCACCAGTCGAAAGTGTGATCGTCATCCTCATCAGAGAATTCTTTCAATGTGTGATAGAAATAATCTTGCCGGTAGCACTGAGCATAGCTTTTCCCTGTGTGTATCTTTTCATTTTGTGTGGGTATATTTTGAGGTTGTGTAAGGGGAATTAGCTCAAATGGTAGAGCGCGTGCTTCGCATGCGAGAGGCAGCGGGATCGATGCCCGCATTCTCACATTTAAAATTTGTTTTTAGTGGAGATTGAAGATTGTCATGGTTACCTCACAGAAAATGGCTTGCGAACATTACCTGTTTTCAACAATCATAGCCACAGACACCATGATCTATTTGTAACCTTTCACGTCGCTTATTGAAGGTTTTGGTTTTCCTTTTCGTAGGATGGCAAAAGTCCTACCTGTCTGACCAATCTAGATTGAATGCCCTCTAAGACACGCCATTCTTCTGTTGTCCATGGCCATTTTTAGATGGACACTAGTCATCGGAATACAAGCCTGACCAGAATGAAAATGTTTCCTTTAAATGCCCTATGGGGTATACTCTGACCTGATCACATTTATTCGGATCAACATTTACTTACGATCTAGACGGGTGAGTTACGGCAATTGTAATTCCTATCGCTGTGAATGTTAGATCTTATTCCAAACGTGCGTCATTACTGCGCACACATTACGTCACGGGTAGAAGTACCTTACGTCTCGTTTAAGGAAGTTAGATGACAACATTGCCAGCATGAAACAAAACCTGTCCAATTCGGACTCAAAAGTTTCCCTTGCGGTATTAACAGAACTAAAAGTAAAAGGACTTTCTGAAGAGTATCTTACCGCTTTTTTAAAAACCTTTGCAGCCATGGTTGTTGACAACCGAGGTGTGCTGCTTCTTCTTCAACTGCCGTTTTCCGGTATTTTAGATAGTTCGGCGCATGTCAAAATGATGTATATGGATCGAACATGTGACGCGTGTAGATGCTTGTCGTAAACAGTTACAAGCCTTTCAGCATCAATTCACACATATAATTTCAAATCTGAGCTAGGATCAAATTAAAGACATTTTGCACATGTCAACACACCCGGGGACAACTAGTTGTTCACATCCCATCTATTAAAAGCTAGTTCACAGTGCATTTAGTGTTGTGTGATAGGCATTTTCTGCATTGTTTGTAGATTTCAATTCATGTTTAATGGCCAGGCAATTTATCATTTACACAAAGAGAATGTTCAATTCTTGAACAATATGAAACAAGGTTAAGTGAAGAAGCCAACATTCTTCTGTTGTCAGTCAAACGATTTTGGATGGTGGTCCATTAGAGACATGGATCAAGGGGTCCTCTGAGTAGTCCTGTTTTAAATAGGAAGTTCACGATGAGGATGGGATTTAAACCCATGCGTGCAGAGCACAATGGATTAGCAGTCCATCGCCTTAACCAATCGGCCACTTCATCCCATTACAAGCTTCACCAGTCGAAAGTGTGATCTTCATCCTCATCAGAGAATTCTTCAATGTGTGATAGAAATAATCTTGCCGGTAGCACTGAGCATAGCTTTTCCCTGTGTGTATCTTTTCATTTTGTGTGGGTATATTTTGAGGTTGTGTAAGGGGAATTAGCTCAAATGGTAGAGCACTTGCTTCGCATGCGAGAGGCAGCGGGATCGATGCCCGCATTCTCCAATTAAAATTGTTTCTTGTGGAGATTGTAGATGTCATGGTTACCTTCACAGAAAATGGCTTTGGAACAGTACCTGTTCAACAATCATAGCCACATACACTTGTTCTATTTGTAACCTTTCACGTCGCTTATTGAAGGTTTTGGTTTTCCTTTTCGTAGGATGGCAAAAGTCCTACCTGTCTGACCAATCTAGATTGAATGCCCTCTAAGAAACGCCATTCTTCTGTTGTCCATGGCCATTTTTAGATGGACACTAGTCATCGGAATACAAGCCTGACCAGAATGAAAATGTTTCCTTTAAATGCCCTATGGGGTATACTCTGACCTGATCACATTTATTCGGATCAACATTTACTTACGATCTAGACGGGTGAGTTACGGCAATTGTAATTTCTATCGCTGTGAATGTTAGATCTTATTCCAAACGTGGGTCATTACTGCGCACACATATTACGTCACGGGTACAAGTACCTTACGTCTCGTTTAAGGAAGTTAGATGACAACATTGCCAGCATGAAACAAAACCTGTCCAATTCGGACTCAAATGTTTCCCTTTCGGTATTAACAGAACTAAAAGTAAAAGGATTTTCTGAAGAGTATCTTACCGCTTCATTTAAAAGCTTTGCAGCCATGGTTGTTGACAACCGAGGTGTGCTGCTTCTTCTTCAACTGCCGTTTTCCGGTATTTTAGATAGTTCGGCGCATGTCAAAATGATGTATATGGATCGAACATGTGACGGGTGTAGATGCTTCACTCACTTTATTACATGAGCCTTCAGATTCATGGTAAGGTCCCTCAGGCAGCTCAAGATTCTCAGGTTAACTCCTTACATCACCTTACAGGTTAATCGGGACAACTAGTTGTTCACATCCATCTATTAAAAGCATAGTTCACAGTGCATTAGTGTTGTGTATAGTTCATTCTGCATTGTTTGTAGATTTCAATTCAATGTTTAATGGCCAGGCAATTTATCTTTTACACAAAGAGAAATTCAATGCTTGAACAATATGAAACAAGGTTAAGTGAAGAAGCCAAAATTCTTCTGTTGTCAGTCAAACGATTTTGGATGGTGGTCCATTAGAGAGATGGATCAAGAGGTCCTCTGAGTAGTCCTGTTTTAAATAGGAAGTTCACAATGAGGATGGGATTTAAAACCATGCGTGCAGAGCACAATGGATTAGCAGTCCATCGCCTTAACCACTCGGCCACTTCTTCCCATTACAAGCTTCACCAGGCAAAACTCTGATCGTCATCCTCATCAGAGAAGTCTTTCAATGTGTGATAGAATTAATCTTGCCAGAAGTACTGAGCATATCTTTTTACTGGATGAATCCATTCGCTTTCTTTGGGTATTTTTGGGGATGTGTATGGGGAATTAGCTCAAGTGGTAGAGCGCTCGCTTAGCATGTGAGAGGTAGCAGGATCAATGCCTGCATTCTCCATTTAGTGTCAGATATTGATATTCCACTGTCCTCAGGGCCATGCCCTACCGAGGCTAAAGATGCCTTTTTGTTTCCACCAAGCTATTCAATTGATCAAAATTTCCTCCTCAGCAAGCAAGGTCTGCTAACGAACCATTATTTACGTTTCAGTGTGTTGAAACAGGGACACGTCTAAGAACCCTGCAGGCTACTGTCCGCCTGCAGGCCACTGTCCGTCGAGGCCGTGGTTTGGGATCCCTGTTTTAGATGTCATGTATAACCTTATAAGAAATTGGCTTTGGAACAATGCTGCTCAACAATCACATACACATACGCTTGTGCTATTGGTAACCTTTCCCACGGCTTAATGAACCTTTTGGTTTTCCTTTTCGTAGGATGGCAAGAATCTTACCTGTCTGACCAATCTAGATTGAATGCCCTCTCAAACACCACATTCTTCTGTCGTCCATGGCCATTTTTAAATGAATACAAGTCATCGGAACAAAAGCCTGACCGGAATGAAAATGCTTCTTGTAAATGCTCTATGCGGTATACTCTGACCTGATCACACTTATTCGGATCAACATTTACTCACGATCTAGCCGGTCGAGTTTCGGAAATTGTAATTCCTATTGCTGTGCATGTTAGATCTTCTTCCAAATGTGGGTCATTACTGCGCACATAAGTTCATCACGGGAAGACGTACCCTACGTCTCATTTATGGAAGCTAAATGAGAACATTGCCAGCATGAAAGAAAAACTTTTCCATTTTATCTCAAATGTGTCCCTAGAGGTGTTAAACCAACTACAAGTAAAAGTCCTTTCTGAAGAGTATCGTACTGCTCTATTTAAAACCATTGCAGCCATGGTCGTTGACAACCGAGCTGTGTTTCTTCTCTTTCAACGGCGGTTTTCCGGTATTTTAGATACTTCTGCGCATGTCAAAAGGATATAGATCGATCGAACATGTGACGGGTTTAAATGCTTGTCTCAAACGGGTACAGGTTCAATGTACACAGTTAATTTATAATCTGAGCTAATATTTGATTAAAGACATTTTGAACATGTGAAGAAACTCAGTGACAATGAGTTGTTCACATTCTGTCTATTCACAGCTGGTTTGAAGGGCTTTTAGTATTGTGTGATTTGTTGTGATAGGAGTTTTCTGCATTGTTTGTAGATTTCAATTCATATTGAATAGCGAGGCAATTTACCATTTACACAAAGAGCATTTTCAATTCTGGAAGAACATGAAACAAGACTACATCCTTCTGTTGTCAGTCAAAGGATATTGGTCAGCGTTCCATTAGAGAAAAGGGATCATCTGAGTAGTCCTGTTTTACATACAAAGTTCACGATGAGGATGGGATTTGAACCCATGCGTGCATAGCACAATGGATTAGCAGTCCATCGCCTTAACCACTCGGCCACCTCATCCCATTATGATCTTTAACAGGCAAAACTCTGATCGTCATCCTCATCAGAGAAGTCTTTCAATGTGTGATAGAATTAATCTTGCCAGAAGTACTGAGCATATCTTTTTACTGGATGTATCCATTCCCTTTCTTTGGGTATTGTTGGGGATGTGTATGGGGAATTAGCTCAAGTGGTAGAGCGCTCGCTGAGCATGTGAGAGTTAGCAGGTTCAATGCCTGCATTCTCCATTTAGTGGTGTTTCTTTGTAACTCCCCAAGGGCCAGTGCCCTACCAGCTAAAGATGCATTTTTGTTCCACCACAGCTGATTCAATTTCTCTAATTTCCTCCTCAGCATAGCAGAGGTCTGCTAACGAACCATTATTTGATTCTGGTGTGTTGAAACAGGGACACGTCTAAGAAACCTGCAGGCCACTGTCCGTCGAGGCCTGGGTTTGGGGATCCCTGTTGTAGATGTCATGTATACCTTAACAGAAATTGGCTTTGGAACAATGCCTGCTCAACAATCACATACACATACGCTTGTGCTATTGGTAACCTTTCCCATGGCTTAATTAACCTTTTGGTTTTCCTTTTCGTAGGATGGCAAGAATCTTACCTGTCTGACCAATCTAGATTGAATGCCCTCTCAAACACCACATTCTTCTGTCGTCCATGGAAATTTTTAAATGAATACAAGTCATCGGAACAAAAGCCTGACCGGAATGAAAATGCTTCTTGTAAATGCTCTATTCGGTATACTCTGACCTGATCACACTTATTCGGATCAACATTTACTCACGATCTAGCCGGTCGAGTTACGGAAATTGTAATTTCTATTGCTGTGCATGTTAGATCTTCTTCCAAATGTGGGTCATTACTGCGCACATAAGTTCATCACGGGAAGACGTACCCTACGTCTCATTTATGGAAGCTAAATGAGAACATTGCCAGCATGAAAGAAAAACTTTTCCATTTTATCTCAAATGTGTCCCTAGAGGTGTTAAACCAACTAAAAGTAAAAGTCCTTTCTGAAGAGTATCGTACTACTCTATTTAAAACCATTGCAGCCATGGTCGTTGACAACCGAGCTGTGTTTCTTCTCTTTCAACGGCGGTTTTCCGGTATTTTAGATACATCTGCGCATGTCAAAATGATATAGATCGATCGAACATGTGACGGGTTTAAATGCTTGTCTCAAACGGGTACAGGTTCAATGTACACAGTTAATTCATAATCTGAGCTAATATCAGATTAAAGACATTTTGCACATGTGAAGAAACTCAGTGACAATGAGTTGTTCACATTCTGTCTATTCACAGCTGGTTTGAAGGGCATTTAGTGTTGTGATAGGAGTTTTCTGCATTGTTTGTAGATTTCAATTCATATTGAATAGCCAGGCAATTTACCATTTACACGAAGAGCATTTTCAATTCTGGAAATCGTACAGCTGGTTTGAAGGGCTTTTAGTATTGTGTGATTTGTTGTGATAGGAGTTTTCTGCATTGTTTGTAGATTTCAATTCATATTGAATAGCGAGGCAATTTACCATTTACACAAAGAGCATTTTCAATTCTGGAAGAACATGAAATATATATATAGGGGGTTTGGGGGGTAATAAAAAAGCAAGACTACATCCTTCCTGTTGTCAGTCAAAGGATATTGGTCAGCGTTCCATTAGAGAAAAGGGATCATCTGAGTAGTCCTGTTTTACATACAAAGTTCACGATGAGGATGGGATTTGAACCCATGCGTGCATAGCACAATGGATTAGCAGTCCATCGCCTTAACCACTCGGCCACCTCATCCCATTATGATCTTTAACAGGCAAAACTCTGATCGTCATCCTCATCAGAGAATTCTTTCAATGTGTGATAGAATTAATATTGCCAGAAGTACTGAGCATATCTTTTTACTGGATGTATCCATTCCCTTTCTTTGGGTATTGTTGGGGATGTGTATGGGGAATTAGCTCAAGTGGTAGAGCGCTCGCTTAGCATGTGAGAGGTAGCAGGATCAATGCCTGCATTCTCCATTTAGTGGTGTTTCTTTGTAAATCAGTGGTCCTCAAGGGCCAGTGTCCTACCAGCTAAAGATGCATTTTTGTTCCACCACAGCTGATTCAATTTCTCTAATTTCCTCCTCAGCATAGCAGAGGTCTGCTAACGAACCATTATTTGATTCTGGTGTGTTGAAACAGGGACACGTCTAAGAAACCTGCAGGCTACTGTCCGTCGAGGCCTGGGTTTGGGGATCCCTGTTGTAGATGTCATGTATACCTTAACAGAAATTGGCTTTGGAACAATGCCTGCTCAACAATCACATACACATACGCTTGTGCTATTGGTAACCTTTCCCATGGCTTAATTAACCTTTTGGTTTTCCTTTTCGTAGGATGGCAAGAATCTTACCTGTCTGACCAATCTAGATTGAATGCCCTCTCAAACACCACATTCTTCTGTCGTCCATGGAAATTTTTAAATGAATACAAGTCATCGGAACAAAAGCCTGACCGGAATGAAAATGCTTCTTTTAAATGCTCTATTCGGTATACTCAGACCTGATCACACTTATTCGGATAAACATTTACTCACGATCTAGCCGGTCGAGTTACGGAAATTGTAATTCCTATTGCTGTGCATGTTAGATCTTCTTCCAAATGTGGGTCATTACTGCGCACATAAGTTCATCACGGGAAGACGTACCCTACGTCTCAT